>PTRB01000074.1:0-135761 GCA_025094155.1 Lichtheimia hyalospora FSU 10163
GCTTCCTCATACACCATCTCCTACTGGACCATCTCAATCTGCCTCTCGATAGAACTCATATCTTTTCTTTATTTTATTTTTTCCTTCTTTTCACGAACACATACCTCTACCTTTGTAGCATCCACATCCCTATATCTTCCAACCTTCCTATCCTTCTCCTTTTTCCTGAAGCATCTCAGGTTTTTTCAGTACTCCCACTCGTTTGGATCGGGCTAGGGCAAAAAGCTGATATCAGCGCGTGCCCAATTTTATAGTCAATTGAAATAAACTCTCTCTTAAACTCTCCCTTTAGGCAATACAGATTGATACAATGACAACCTTGACGTGCAGCCAATAATAACATAACCAAGCAGAAGCCTTCCAGATCCTAATGTTACTTGTATAAGTGCACTTGCATGCAACAATCGTTGACTGAATACGTTTTACCTTTCCCAGATTCCTCAACTGCATTTTTCTCCAGAAACAACTGGACCTTCATGCCATGGATCTTCTGCTGCTGCTGTTATATTATATGACCGTTTAATGAACAGGACTTGCTTTGTAGACTATAACATACCCATGAGACCGTGTACGACTCTCGCGTGAGATCAATGCCTTGTAGCTGCCATGGTTCCCCGTTCAGTATGCACAACCTACAATGGAAGCATTATGAGATGGCAAGTCAAACATACGATACGCCTTTCTTGTCAACATACCCAAAGACAGTAATGTAAAGACGTGTCGGATTCCCTCTTTATGCACAACGAGGAGAAAGAACATATACGACCACTCTTGATTCTTGTATAAATGCGAGAACAGCAACTTGCAAGTGAACCGTTAGTGTCGCAATGTTAAGGCATGAAGAATAAAAAAGTGCAACGATCGAATTGTATCTGCTGTATTGAAATGAAGCTCGAGTCTTTGGTAGATCACCCGTACTAGTTACATGAGAATCGGGAGAAGCGTCGTCCATTGACCACGCTTCGAGTAGACCTGTTCACCCCATTCACGCGGTGCATTGAAGGCATTAGCACAAACACTGCAATTGTAGTTTGTAAATGGAGTTGATCTTACCTTTGTGAAACACGAGTGGCGAAAGAGGGAAGAAGAGGGGCGCTCTTTCTCAATCCTGTCACCACCGTCTTTCATTTTATGCACACACCGTTCACTGCCACCCCGCTTGTTACAATAGCTGTATAGAATGCAGACAATTACCAATATCTTATCTATAAGAATAAACTACAATTTGATGTATTCATTATTGCGTTATATCTCTTTCGTGATTAAGCTATACATGATTTTACCATGGCGAAAAAGTCCGTGCGCACCAATTATGCAGATCATCCCGTAAACTTGTGCAACCAAGTGAGCACACACTATATTCATTGATTGTTATAATGGATAGCTCCTTCATCTTATAAAGAACCAACAACCTCTCCCAAAGATAAATCATAATCCATTTGTGCAAGCTGTCAATTATTTCATATGTGTGTGGGCGCACCGTTTTGTATTTTAGCTTTCCGCTAATAGTACTATTGTCGACACCATCAAATCAAAGCCATTACATTATTTACTATAACCACTACGATTTTTGGACTACAGCTAGTCAAAAAGCGTAATAGCTGTAGTTGAACAAGGTAGTGGCTCTAGTTTAAAAACGTCGCTCCTCTTATGTCGCGTCTTTTGCTGATAAAGTTTTCACTCATTAGAAGTGTACCTAAACGAGTTCCTGGTAACAACCTACACGGTCATATGCATAGAAATCCATATACACATACGTGCTGTATAGTTTTGTCACATCATCCCAGTGCTTTATGATAAAAAATAACTTAATGGACAACCAGTGAAAACAATGGGATACTGGGATTTCTTTATGTGAAGTGATTAGGGGATGTCACCCTTAAAGTAGCCCTCTTGGAACCATGGCTTGACTTCATACCAAGTGTCACAATGATGACAATGCTGATGAAAACGGGAGCATAACAATGAAATGCTATGAAAATGACAATGGTACAAAAGACCAATACATGTGGCATTCACGGGATTGCAAAAGAACTATTATTCATACTTGGTCTTTGAAATGGAAATAAATCAAAGTGAGATAGGATGAAGGAAAGATGCGTGTATAATTGACAACATCCTTCATATGTCTTTCATAGCCGTGTGGATCTCTGTACTCAAAAAGAACAGAATGAGAATTTTCCGTTGGGCTTGGTACATAAAGAGCCTGGTGGGATGATGTTTATTCAGTTGATGTTGCCAAACGATTGGGGTGGTTGGCGACTTTCCAAAGTTATCAATGACATTTGAAGTCATGTTAACTGTCAAACCATCTCTTTTATCTTCTACACTAGAAGATATAACACCACGCTTTCGCGTTTGAGCAAAACCCAATGTTTGATTTCTGCAGCTCTGCATTCCACTCCCCCAAATTTATAAGCATGAACCATCCAACAGCATGATGCCATAAAACATTATCTTGTAATCTTAAGAAGCAATGTCATGTCAATAAACATGAAAGCTTTATTTCCTGATTATGCATTACACACTCTTGTCATAAAAGTGTGCGAAAATCAGACTGTAGAGAGAAAGAGTAGACTTGTACTCGATTTTCAAAAACAATGGTAAATGCGGATGGGTGGTGAGGATATGACACACTATGCTACATTTCCAAAGAGTAAGAATGTGGATATAGGTTGTCAAGTAGATCTGTGTTCCAATGATAGGGAATGGCGGACGAGGATTCATCCGATCAAGTTGTCACGGGTTAATGTTGAATAATGGAGCCAGCAAGTGGAATTTCCAAATAGGTCACTAGCTGAATGGAAAAGGAAAGAACAGCAAAGAATCCCTTAATCAGGACAAAGAATTGAATGCAGTTGGTATGGCTACCATTATATATCAATCAACCCAATAACTTTATTTATCAATGACGATGAGTACTACAATCAATCCTATGCTATAATGAAATGATTTCTCTCTATTTTCTTTGATCATGTAAAGAAGTGCGCACATTCGGAAAAAGAAGGAGGAGGTGGCAAGATGTTTTACTTTGATTCTCCGTCACTCGGGTTGGGACCGGGCACAAACAGCCTTTGAATAACACTCGTTTGACTCATACAACTCACTGGTTTTCCGACTCTACCAAAAAGCTTTTGCTTTGTGAAAAAAAGACACCCTCCCATTCTCTCTCTCACTCTCACTTTCTCTCTCTTTTTTACCTTTATTCAATATGTATGGTGCAAAGGGAGCGTCATTGATCAACACGGTTGCCAGGCAAAGTGCGCTTTCCAAACAATTGGCAGCTGGTCACAGTTCGAAATCAACAGCGTTCCTTACCAATCTATCGACACGCAATGTTTCTGCTGGCAAATTGTCTTATACCACCAGTCGAGCTTCACAGCATCTCAACAAATCGTCGCAACAGGATGATAATCAGCAACAGGAGTATCGACGCATGCACCGTAGCAACAGTGGATGGCATCAACTTGCAAAGATATCACAGCTTCCAACAGCAAGTCGTCATCAACAGGCACGATTCAACCATCAAATGGCAGCAGCCAACGGCAAAGACGAGTCGATTGTTCCTACTGAAGTGAATAATCGCATCATGCAAGCTCACAAGGCACATGACCCTGAACGAGTGGTTGCCGAGTTTGTAGCGGGTCGAACAGCAGGTGCACCATTATCAACACAGACTTATGATGCAGTATTGGATGCCTATGGTACTTTACGCAAGCACAATCAAAGTGTCAAGGCCATGTGTGAAGTATACGACGATATGATTGCCAATGGTGTTCATCCAACATCACACGCTTATGCCACTTTACTCAAGTCACTCTGCAACCGTGACAATGAAGTGAATCGCCTGGTGAATACACTTCGTCACAAGAAGGCACGTTATGGAACCAAGATTGATAGTCTTGGAGCTTTGGAGAATGAGAGCAATGATAATGTCGAACGAGCAGTGGCACTATTTCAACGCGCTGTACAAGAACAACAAACCGAGGATTTCGATGTGGATTTATACAATCGCATGCTCAACATGTTATCTGTCAGTGGCAATACCAAGGATGCATTATACATTTATGAGACGCTTGAAGAAAGTGCTACAGCCAAACCAGATAGTCAAACATTCACCATGCTTATTAACATGTATGGCTATGCTGGTGACATGAGCAAGGCGCATGAGTGCTTCTCAGAATACCTTGCTATGAGTAGTCATCTTCCAAAGCATGATCCTGCTCACGTATACAATGCCTATGTATTTGCTCATGTTGATGCTGGTGATTTCGATGGTGCTATGGAGGTGGTGCGTACTATTCGTGCCAACAATGTACGAGTCAACATTCGTCCTTATAACAAGATTATCAATGGTGCAGCCTCCAAGGAGAACATGGCAGTGATTGAACAAGTGTTGGAAGAATTGCGTCAAGATCCAAGTTTACCCAAGCCAGATGCCAACACTTATGGACCCTTGTTATCCATGTATGCACGTCAAGGAGATTATGACAAGGCTACTGAGCAATTGGAGCGTTTATTGGAGCATGATCTTTCTCGACAATATGGTCGTATTGCCGATTATGTATGCTTGTGTCGTTCTCAAAAGCAACCTGATCGTGCATTGGATGTGTTGAAACGAGCCAATACTCGAGGAATGTCAGTGGATGTCGATTTGATTCGCGAGGTGCTTAACGGTTATATCGAATCAGGTCGATATACTCATGTGGATCAAGCATTTGAGACTCTTGCTGCAATGTACGCAAAGACCAACTTTATTGACAACAAATCACCTCTCACTCATATGGCATCTGATCTTGCAATCAAGAACAATCATCTCAAGATCAGCGTATCCTTGTTGCGTCAAATGTACAAGTACAGTGTGCGTATGAGCCCACCTTTGGCATCCAATATTCTGCAACAATATGATGCAGCCAAGAAGGACACTGCACAATGGAAGGAGTTTAGCAGTTCAGCCGATTCACGTGATTATGGAATCTTGTACGAGGCGCTTTTCCGCACCATTGATGAACGCGACCAATTTGCTGATCGTATTTTCCAATTGTTGGATGATGTACGCATATTGAATATTCCATTATCCATGCCCAATCTTTATGTGCGTGTCATGACACATCTCAATCGTCTCAAGAAGCCAGATGCACAAGCTCGTTGGCAAAAGGAATTTGAGCCTTTCCTACAGGCAACTGAAGAAGCTGCAGCTTCACCATCAGCAAGTACTTCATCGGCTTCTTCAGTAACTTCAGCAGCCAACATGGAATCTGGTTTACAATCGGGTGCTGCACTTGGTCTTGCTGTGAAAGGTGATCTCAAGGGTGCTATTGGTGTCTTGGAGCAACAGATTTTGGGCAAGGGATTGTTACCCAAACCCAATGTGGTGCGTGATATGATTCAACAAGCAACTCGATACAAGGACATTGCAAGTGCACAACGTATCTATGACTTGACCAAGGATAGTCTTGGCCAATGGGTAGCCAACAGCAGCAACAATAGTCAACAACGTCACGCAGTACAGAATGTGCTCAATAGCATGTTGATTGCCTATGCAAGGGCTGAGGATGTTCCACGAGCCAAGGAGTTTTATGATGAATTGCGTGCACGTGATATGGTTCCTGATGGCGATGGTTATGCATCCTTACTTGCTTGTACACCCAACAGCACAGCCGATGAATCAACAGATGCCTTGGATATTTACGATGAAGCTATGAAGCACCATGTGCGACCTACAGTGTACTTTTACAATGTGATCATGTCCAAGCTCGCCAAGTGTCGCAAGATTGAACTTGTGCTTCAATTCTTTGATGAAATGAAGCGTAATCGTGTCGCACCCAATTCAATCACTTATGCAGCAGTGATCACGGCCTGTTTGAAATGTTCATCTGATGTACGTGCTGAACGCTATTTCCATGAAATGCTTGGTGATCCACGATTCCAGCCTCGTATTGGTGTATTCAATAGCATGATTCAGTTTTATGCACAACAAAAGCCTAACCGAGAAAAGGCTTTGGAGTACTTTCATCTATTGCAACGATACCGACTTCAACCATCAGCACATACATTCCGTCTTTTGATCGAGGTGCATGCCAATATCACGCCATTCGACATGGTAACAGCACATCGTGTTCTCACTGATATGGAACGTCGTCATGGTGTTTCTCCTGGTCCTACTCATTATGCTACTCTTATTCGCTCTTATGGTTGTTTGCATCGTGATGTTCCTTCAGCAGAAGCAGTTTACAATGAAATGCGAAAGGCTCGTGTTCGACCTGATGACTCAGTTTATCAAGCCATGTTCAGCACCTACATTGAAAACAACGATTTGGAATCTGCTGAGCGACTCTATGGAGAAATGCGTCAAGGTGGTGCCATGTCTTCTGCATACATTGAGAATCTCTTTATTGCTGGTTATGGTACACGTGGTATGATGGATAAGGCTGAGGAACGTTGGAACAAGCTCGCCGATGTCAAACAAAAAACCGATCGATCTATCATTGTTCGTGAACCAAGCACGTATGAAGCCATGGTCAAGGCCTATCTTGCCAACAACCAACAAGACAAGGCTGCAAGCATTGTAAAGCAAATGCAAGGCGCTCGTAACTTTCCAGTCAAGATTGTTGAAGCTGTCCATCAATTGCTCAATCCTACTACCACTTCTACACCCACTACTACTCCTCCTCCTCCTACAGCTTAAACAATGTCAACATTTATTTCATCATATCAATTCACTCTCCCACATTCTTCCATATCTTTTTTCATGTTTTGTTTTCTGTACAGTTAATCATTCTTTTCTTTACAAATTAAAAAGATCGTATTAGAGCATTATATTCTATTGGTATAAGCAATGTTACTAAAGATGAATAGTACATTAGGAGGATGGAGACACTCTAGTTTTATATCGTTCCATTAGCCTTTGTAATGTTGCTTGCACAAACTTGGATCGATCATTTTGATTGTCTGCTACTCGATCCAGCAATCCATTGACTTGTATCGCTTCCACCAGTGTTATTGTAGATTGCTTTAACCGTTCAGCTTCTGAAGCTACATAGCGTATCGAATCATCAACATGAGACACTATTGAAAAAAAAAATAAACGAATGAATAGTCGTTCTTTTAATGATCGTTTGAATCTTTTACCGTTTTCATTGCATGCAATCTTGGTCAATAATTGTAACGTGTTGGAAACTTTGTCAATCTCGGCCAATTCTTTATCCAGATCCAGTGATTTGCACTCGAGTTTATGTTTGAATGCCTTTTGCTACAGTTTACTTAGCAAGGAATGCAAATGGCAGTGAGAGATAGTCAACTTACTGCCAATAGCTTCCTCCGTGCCTTGAGCAATTCTTGATCCAGTAAATCTTCTTGTTCCTTGGTAGCAGATAAATCCAAATCCTTTCATAGATGTTCGTTAGTACGAATGAATGAGATAGAACATCCCTCCCCTTTCTTTTTTTTACCTTGTAATGTGCTAGTTGGATACTTGTATTGCGTGGTAGATGCAGGATATTGTCATACACGTACTTTTGGAATATATTAAATTGTACGTCCACCTCTTTTTCAACTCGTTTCTGAAACTGATCAATAGCCTGATGGACTGTTAGACCACTAGCTGATGCATTGGAAGAACAGAGCTTACATCGTGCATTTCCATGGGCTTAATTTCAGGTCGATTATTCTTTATATAGTCTTCGTATGCGTCAATGGCCTTGTATGCGACGAGATTGTAGCCATTGTACCAATCGTCTAGCAGATCCACCAATAAATAGTCAAAGTGTTCAGCGAGGAACTCCATGTCATCGTATACACGTGGGGATCGTTTGAGTGGGGTAATAGTAGGATTGGTATTCATATTTGTGAAAGGTAAAAGGGAAAGCAAACAAAGCTGTGTTTGGTGGTGGGTACTTGCAAAAATCATGCACACACGCGTATGTTGGTTAAGACTTTAGCTTATGAAATGAGTGTCCTTATGTATATCGTTGGTTTTCTTTCACGTATTAGTTTCAGGAGCAACCATTGTTCATAGCAGAGTCGTACATATTCGATTGCACAATTCGAATGAGTCATAGACAATGATATGCACAATAAATAGGTTTCGTAGGAATTGCTAGACCATTACAGTAGTACCATGACGCATGGTGTTGATTGTCGAGAGACTTTGTTTATTGATAGTGAACTGAAGGGATAATGAATGCGTTTCTTTGTGTAAGAAACTGAAACTCATTCTTCTACAAGCCAACCCACTTGTTCCTATAATAGCAGTATCTTATTCTCATCTATTTGCTAAGCCTATAGAAGCGTGTATATTGCATGGCGTCAAAATAGGTGAAAATGACCCAATTGTACCATATCAAGGTACGTCATACAACTGTTAATGTTAGAATGGATCAGTTGACGTGCCACATTCGAATCTTATGCAGGCAAGCGATAACAGCCACTCGAATATCCCCGCTCGCTCATCCGGAGTAACCCTTTCCTATCACTTATAGATATCTCTTGGTGTATTTGTAAGCACGCCATTGACAGCTCTTTCTCTCTCTTTCACTCCTCTGCTTTCATGTCGGGGAGATCGCAATCAATACCGGAAACTGGTATGTAAAAGCAACATTGGAATGAGTATGTATTAAGTGCAGTGGTTGTCTTTTATAGATGCACGGCAGCATGCTGTTCACCATTTCACAGTACGTTCTTTTACAACAACTCGACCATTTCGACCATTGAACATGAACCTTTATGCATAGATCCGTGCCACTTTGGTAGGCTTAGTGATTGGCAGTATTATGTGTTTCTCCAATATGTATTTCGGACTGCAAACGGGGTGGATATCCATGATGTCGTTGCAAGCGTCGTTGCTTGGATATGCAGTATTCAAACCATTTCGATCCAAACTCGCTCAGCCATTTGGACCCGTGGAAAATGTAGTTCTTCAAACCACTGCCGTTGCAACAGCAACCATGCCATTAGCTGCTGGTAAGTAAAGGAATGGAACAAGAGGAGAAACAAAATGACTTAAGATATGCTTGTTAGGCTTTGTTGGTATCATTCCTGCACTCGGCTTATTGACAACCGATGATCACACTGAAGGTCCTATTGTATTATCGGGTTGGCAGTTGGTACTTTGGTCACTTGGTGTTGCCTTCTTTGGTGTATTCTTTGCTGTTCCGTTGCGGAAACAGACCATTATTCGTGAGAAACTTCGATTTCCTTCAGGGACAGCAACTGCTGAAATGATCTCTTTGCTTCACCAACCTGCATCATCCGAAAAAGTACAACACAACTTGAGACGTCGACATGTACCTCAAGATGAACAAGAAGATCAACCTTTGTTATCATCACCCTCTTCCACATCATCCTATTCACCACCACCCACTTTTAACTCACCTTCCAATGTCGCACTCGATTCACTTCCACACGATCATTCAACAAATGATTCATTCCAACATGAACAACATGGATCAGAAGAAAGTTGGGGTCTTAAACTACGTGCTTTGATCATTTCATTCAGCTTATCATCAGCATACACGCTACTTTCATATTTCTTCCCTATCATCTATACACTACCACTGTTCAATTGGTTATCATTCAACACGATCGATTTCATGGGTTGGGAATGGTACTTTACACCGAGCCTTAGTTATGTTGGTCAAGGTATCATTATGGTATGTTCATCAAAGGGAGGGAGGAAAAAGAAAAAGAAACCTTGATTTAATTGCTTCTTACAGGGTCTTCCTACAACGCTTTCCATGTTGCTTGGATGTGTCATTGGATGGGGCATCTTATCACCCATAGCTTATTATGCAGGATGGGCACCAGGACCGGTTTCTGATTGGAAGACTGGATCGAAAGGCTGGATCCTTTGGATATCCCTTGGTGTTATGGTAGCAGAATCTATTGTATCTCTTGGTGTTGTCCTTGTTCGTTCTATTATCAAGTGGATGCATCATTACAAAGAACAACCGTCTCAAGCACAATATCAGCAATTGCAACAAGATAACACATGCCTCGGAGCTGAAGAGGAAATTGAACGTGATACATTTGAATACGATCAAGAGGAAACAGATGCACCAGCTGAACAACGTGTCAAGATATCTACCACCGTGATTGGATTGTTGGGATCCACTGTACTTTGCATCGTTGCAGTCAGTATTGTGTTTGGTATTCATGTATTGCCGATTGGCATGGCATTCCTGGCAGTGGCAGTGGCAATGTTCTTGAGCGTACTTGCTGTACGTGCTTTAGGTGAAACTGATCTCAATCCGGTATGTGTATGCTAAACATAACCCAACCATATACTGATTGAAAAGATTTAGGTCAGTGGTATTGGCAAGATCAGTCAAGTGATCTTTGCTCTTATTATGCCTGGTGGTATTGCTGCAAACTTGATTGCTGGTGGTATAGCTGAAGCAGGTACGTTGATTGATCAATTGGGATTAGTTGGATGAATACTTATCATGGCATATAGGTGCTCAGCAAGCAGGTGACTTGATGCAAGGTAATCATCATCTATAGCTATCGCAATATGTTTCTAATGCGTGCATTATCTCTTAGATCTCAAGACAGGACATCTACTGGAAGCATCACCTAAAGCACAATTCTATGGACAATTGATCGGTTCATTTGTCAGTGCCTTTGTCGCAACAGGTAATGTTGATATCAGGATGTTGGTATAGGAGGAGATATCTTATATAGCCAATGATGGGATTAGGTGCATACAAGCTTTACACTACGGTGTATCAAATTCCAGGCCCTGAATTTCCAGTTCCTACAGCTCACGTATGGTTGGATATGTCAAGATTGGTGAATGGTCACCCACTCCCTCCTCATGTGAGCGAGTTTGTCTTGGTATTCTCATTGCTATTTGCAGCTCTGGTACTTGCCAAAGAAGTTGGACCATCGAATCAGCAGCAAATGGGATGGCGACGTTTTATACCACAAGGAATTGCCTTTGCTATTGGCATGTACAATCCTCCCAGTTTTACATTAGCTCGTGTTATTGGTGGTTATTTATGCCATGTATGGAATCGATACTGCGATCAAGCTTCGCCAACAGCAGTGGAACAAGACAATTCAATGTTTGGAAACTATCGCCACAAGGTTGGCAAGGTCTTTATTATCATTGTCGCAAGTGGATTCGTATTGGGAGAAGGCACGTTTGCCATAGTTAATCTAGTTTTGCGTGCTTGCAATGTACCACACTTTTAAATTATACATGTATAATCTTATTCACACTAAATAAATTATTAGAATAAAAAGGTTGAACCTCGTATTCAATGCAGCAACATGTATTTCGGTGGTGTCTTGGCTAGAATCACATGATGTGTGATCGCATAGCTAGAAACTATGCTTAATCCATTTAAGCGATCAAGTTTAAATGAACTCGCTATTGAGAATTACCTCCTTAATTGTGTTACCCCGTATCGATGCGCCAATGATCTACCATAACATATATACTGTACCTGTCATGCCTTTATATTACGGGGTTTCTGTTGGACCAACAATATAGTCAGACGCCATCTGCAAAAAAAAGGGAACCAAAATCTACTCCCAGCCATGGTTGATATTCAATGACCGCCCATCTGGGATCACCTCTAGCATAAGTGGAACGTTAATCATTCGAAAAGATCCGGTAGACAAGATCCTGGATGATGCTTCAATATACATCTGTGTGCCTAGTTCAATGTTACCCTATACTATATTTTTACAAGTGCTGTGTGATTCAATCATGCTTGTGATGTTGCAGTATATCACCCCAATTGGAAATCAATGTGTGTAAGAGAGATACTTGTAATAGGGATCACAAACTAATGTAAGCTCAAAGGAGCTTCTTTGAATTCGAGACTTGCTTTTTCCGGATCTACAATGTGCGTTTCCCTTATCATCAACAAAAGTTCAGGGCATCATTCAGTTTGACAGCTTGAGATGATCGTCAATAGCGGAGCGATCGAGCTTGTGAATCTTGTTTTTGTATTGTATGTATACAATGTCTTTTGTTTATTTCTACATCTCCTTGTCCGTGCTCCTTTCTAGATCTGCCAGCACTTTCCATTTCTTCACTATCAGCAACTTGAGATGATGAGCCATACTCCGATAGGATGTGGATGTGTGTGTGAACAAGATATCGAGATAGCTACTCTTTCCGCTTACATGTGCTGACTTGAAAAAAACCAAGATCCCACGCATGGTTCTCACCTACACATTTCAAGTGTTTTGCTTTTTTTACCGTTCTTCTTTTCTTCTGCTACTTTACCATTCCATCATTTTCATAGTGAGAATAGAATACTTGTTAGCGCCGAGAATGATAACGGGGATGTGGAAAGAAAAAAGTTTTAAGGTTCTACCTTACGAGTGCGGAAGAAAATGTCCACGGTTACACTTTGAGGGACTCGGACCGAAAGCTGCGTAATGCGGGTTTTTTAACCCATGATCCAAGACAAGCTCTTGAATAGTTCCAAACAAGTGATGTTTGAATATAGAAAGATAAATACTTGATGCTGTTCAAAGCAAAGTTATTGCTTGGTCTTTAGACAATGTCATGTGAGAAGACCCATATAGGTTTGCAAGCAAAGCTGTCATGCTTCCGGGCGGACTTGTGGTATGTCGGAGAACATGATGGGTAACGTTGGTGCCATCTCTATCCCCCACTTGGCTCCCACCCCCAACAGAGAACACTGTGCATCTCTCCACCATCCCTCTCTTGTATATGGTTGCACTTGTAGAACCTTTCTCTTGATCAGTACAGCCGGTGCATGAGAAAAAGTCAAGAGGGGACCTGTTCCTTTCTTGAAGCAAATCGTAGCAATTTCCTTTGGTACGTGTAGCACTTTTGGACCTTATTTTTGTCTTGCTCTCTCATCTTGCTCTTTTTCTTCATTCTCTTTCCTTCATTATTCTCTCCCTCCATTAGAGCTCCCCTTTGGCATACTCCCTTTCTCCTCTCTATTACCATCCATCCCTTGGCTACTTTCACTTTTCTTCTCGCACATACAAAAAGTAGCAAGCTCCTCATATCCCTGTGATTATCCTATCTATCATCCACATACAAAACGATGAACAGCCTTGACCTGAATTCCGAATACATGAATCATCTCTCCCCGCAATATACTGAAGCAGCTGCTGCCGCCACCAAGATGGAATTGACAACCGTTGACCAACCCATCATGTATCAAGGTGTGTAAAGTACATGTGCGTATTATCTGATATACTAACGCGTATTTTTGATACTAGGATCGCCACCATTGTACTTGTCATCATCACCTGTGCAAGCAGCTCCCATGTTTTATCATGATGCTCAAGTTGCTACAAGTGGGCACCAACCTTTTGGTAGTCCCGATTCGTTCATGTCGGGAATGTCGCCGCAACACAGCCCACTGTCGCATCATCCTGTAGAACCACCCATGTTGGTGGCATCGTCATCATCATCGACGACTGCATCATCTGCATCATCTAATTCTTATCTTAATCAAACACTTGCTAAGGCATCTTCATTGCCAGAATCATTTTATCCCGAGTTTCTGCAATATTCCAAGGAATCATTTGAACAGCAGCAATGTTCGGGTGGTAGCAACGCAGCTCCAAAGAACAAGAAGCGACGTTGCCAACAGCAACAAGATGAAAGCAATGAACAGCAAGATGATCAAGAAGATAACCAGCAACAAGCTGATGAAAATGATACCGATGATGCGTAAGTTAATCTTTACCCCTATTACTTCTTTGGAACTGAACCTTATTTTCATATCAGCAACATGACTACTGCCGAAATGCGTCGTCAAATCCATATCCAATCCGAGCAAAAGCGTCGTGCTCAAATCAAGGATGGTTTTGAAGACTTGAGAAATGAATTGCCTGCATGTTTGAACAAGAAAATGAGCAAAGTTGCTTTGTTGCATCGAAGTAAGTACTCACATACCATATTCGTGATGGGTGACTCATCATCCATGGAATAGCTGTTCAACATATTCAACATCTCAAGAGCACACAAATGACTATCCTTGCCGAATTGGAGCGGCTAGTGCATGAAAATGAGCAGCTTCGCAAGTAAGTGCATCTTTATATTTCTCCTTTTGCGAGAAAAAAAGAGATTAACAAAGTATCTTTGAACAGGTTCCAACAAGGTGTATTGCAGAAGCAAGCCTTGGAGAACATGTACACCATGGGTAATATGTAAATTGATTCATCGACCATCCATCTTTATCTTCTACCCATTCCTATTCCATTTTGTACACCTTTGACTTCTCATGGCAAATCGCATCTATCTGCATCATGTTATTCACCCAAGCAAGCCACAAACTATCTCACATGCCTTTCAATGACTATATAACCAAAATGCACTCACCTATTCTTCTCCCTACCCTGACAGAGGAGTCCTTTTTCTTTTTTTCTATTTGGCTCCTCTTATAGACATCTTCTTTCTATTCCTTTTTTATCTCTTCTTCTTATATACCAAATGACCCGTCCTCCATTATTCTCCCCGCTTTTCCCCTCGTCAATCTCTCAAGTGGACATAACCCATACACACCTTTTGCTTTTTACCTTCTCTCTACAACTCTCTCTCACTATCTCTCTCTCTCTCTCTCTCTCTTCTCTCCATGCTTATTCTGGGACTATGTGTTTTTAACTTTTTTTGATTTTCCGTTAATGAAGCAATCCAAAGGGAAAAAGAATATCAAACATTGCATAGTGAAACAACTGGGCTATTCAGCGCTCGAGTGAAAGGTGCCGTGATTAATTCCTCATAGTGTGTCTGTGCACATTGTTTCCGTTTAATAGGATAATGACATAATGTTGATGAAGCGGTGTTTTCACATGTTGAACAGAGTCAAAGTGTATAGATAACAATAACAACAACCCCAAAAAGCATAAAATGGTCGACATGTGTCAGCAGGGATCATGTGGAATGACAAGGTTCATTTTAAAACGTGTTGCTTTCAAGGATCATCACGACGCACATGATAAAAATTCTTTGGAGAGTAGCAAAGCGTATATTGTAATTCATTAGAAGCGCTGGTAAAGCGTTTGGGGGCAAGTGGGGAAGGGTATAAACAGAGCAAGAGAGTAATATCCTTGAAAAATCAACTGCATATGTGTGTGTGTATATATGTATAAATGTGAGCGAGTGAGATGATATTGATCACCAAGTGGTGTATCGTTCGCCTGCTTCGAGCAGACCAACAGCCATTTTCAATGCGTTTTCGATTCGCATACCAAGAATACCAGCATCTTGTATTGCTTTTTGTTGTCTCTTTTCACGAGATGCTGTGTTGATCATGATGGGTAACTGCAGTAGCACCTTACATATCGTAATGGATAATTGCATACGCCTCCAGATATCAAAGTAAGATAGCCGTCGCAGTTCCTGCTGCAATTCGTATAAACGCATCACCTCGAATTGAATCACTTTGTAGTATGTTTGTGTGGCTGTGTAATGCATTACGTTAATATCCAGTTGAATTTTATTGCATGTGCTTTTTACTTACATAGTAGTAATTCTCGCATCTTTCGAAAAGCAAGCTCGATTTGAATGATTGCATCTTCACTTATGCGCATGCCAGGATTGGTTTCATTAAGGGCATCTAGAATAATAAAGAGGTTAGGTCATAGTCATTCAATGGACTTGGGGGACTTACGAATAAATGCACGCATGGTTTGGAATTCTCCATCCATCATTTCAATAAATAACTATGACAACGTGTTAGAACAAGGATCAAGGTGTGAATGCTTTTTCTTTCTCACCTGATGAAGTACGCGTTGTAATGTTTCATTTGGATTTTCATCATCTAAACTTGTACCTGGTTGTGCTGGTTTGGAGGATAAATCATACATCAACTTTGAGGAAGGATTGCTCAGGGTTTCATAAGCGAGTGATAACACTGAGGGAGAGAATAGATAACAAAATTGTATTAGTTAGGAGGTTGAACCATCCCCATCCTTCTCTTGTCAACAATAATAACAACAATACTCGCTCACCCCACCACGATGACATCCCCAACTCAAATCCCCCAACTCATCACACGCACACACACTCCCTCTTGTCTCCTTTTGAATCACACGATTGCTTACATTGGAAACTCTCAGTGGCTCGAGGATAAGGTGGCACAAATTTGTCTGGGTGGCATACTCGACTACGCTACATGGATATCGTTACTATGGGAGATACACACACACACATGTGATCATATGATGATTGTCTTGTTCTTTACCCGAATATATGCTCGTCGAATATCTTCAGTAGATGCCTCCTTGGATACTCCCAAGACATGATAATAATCAGGCGCGTTAAGGATGTTTTCGACTTGTTGATACTTGTCGTTGTCAGCTGAAGCTGTTCCTTTGCTATTGACGTTGGTAACTTTTTTCGCTGGTGTTGTTGTTGCTCGATAATTCCAAGGACTTATGAATGGCATGTTGATTCCAATGGGTGTTTGTTGTTAATGGGGAGTCAAGTAGTAGTAGTAGTGGGGGAAATAAGAAAGAAAAGAGGGAGTTGCAATGACTGACAAGGCGGCGTAGTAGTCGTGGGTTCTATCTTGGTCTCACTCTTTCTCTCTCCTAAAGCTTATCAAAAAGAGTCAAGACGCTTTGAGCGTGTGTGTGTGTGTGTGTGTGTAGGAGAAGGAAGAAGGAGTTGTGTGCTGTTGGATTGGGAGAAAAAAGAAATGCAACCTACCCAAGTTACAGGCTGTTGCTCTTTCATGTGAAAAATCATAATACTCTCATTTTCCCTGTTCCTCTTTCTCTCCCTTTTACTCTCTCACTCTTTACCGGCATTTAAACCGAGTCAACGTGATCTATTCAAGTTGTAAGATAATCCATCGTGTCGCTTTTAATTCATGTCTTGTTGGGTAAACATAGTTTGGACTATTGTTGTCTGTTGAGCATATTGAAAAAGAAAAGGGATCGCACATGCCTTTGGTGCAACCATGTTCCCCGATCCAAGGATCCTGTGTAAGGGCCAGTGCGTTTTTTGTTGGCACTGATCTAAAATTTCGTGATTCATGTGCAAATATTGCACCCGACTTTGTCATTGCCCCACTTATTCAAGATAGCTTATCATGCAATAAAATGATATTAACTCGCGCATGTGCATTTTCGTACAAGCAAGAGTACAACGAAAGGGGTGGAGTCATTGTGATGTATGCAAGTGGTGGTGTGATTATTCTCTTTCTCCTCCTTCGGACATGATGATGCATGTATCTCTGCATCGTGCTCATAAATATTGACCATTGAATAAACCCAACAATGTGCTGGGCTTGCTCAAAGACAAATAATTCAAATTGTGCTAGTACAAAGACAGCAATGCCTTCCATCAAGGCTGCTATATAAAAAGAAGCTTTTGATGCATATGCGAAATGTCGTCATTCAACGCTAGCAACTAGAATGTGCGACATTGCCACCTCTCAGCATCATTCAAACACTCTATAAAGATGATCAACGAAAGAAAGGAGATGTGTTCAATAAGATAATAGTACAGCGGGAGGCATGTATAATATCAAGTCAAGAATGAACATTTTATTTGATATGAGATTTGTACAAGAAAACACTACAGATCTGCCAATGCACCGAGATTGATATTATGTGCAAATGTACATACTTAGTTGTTGTCATATGATGCCTTGATACTAGGATAGTTGTAACGTGGTGAATCCTTGATTCCCATTGTGTTGCGAAAACTGAGGATTATCTCTCGCAGTGTTTGGATGCACTGCAGCAATATCACAATGACGCCAGAGATGATATACAATTACTGGTATTGTGCAAGTTTGTCGTAAGATGTGTGGTGTTGGTTCCGGATGAGCTTGTACCTTGACGTTTTTGTGATCTCTCCATTGGCAGCTCATTCGCCACTTGGATTTTTCGAAGATATCGTCACATAGTTTTTTATAGATGAATCACTACTCAAACACAATAGATACCCAAACAAAGAGGAAGGTGGAAAAAGGATAATCACACATTACAACAAAGAACCCATCTGATAATGAGAACTAATTTTATAAGCCAACAATCAACATCAGCTAAAAATGAAGCAAATGAAAGACTATGTGGATGATTTTAAAGATCATACAATGGATCACATAAAGCTAGCCATCACACTTTCACAAGGACCTTGACGATAGATGCAAATCCAATAAATGAAAGAGATGGTTTAATGTTGACGATAACATATCTTTTATTACATGAAGAATTTTTTTCTTTGTAAAGAAAGTCGTGATTGATTGCACTGGTAAGGCGGTAATACCCATGCTTCTAGAATACTAGGTTGAAATAACGCTACAGTGTAAACAGCTGGATAGTATAAAGGAATGCGATAAAGAAATCCATGAACTGTGGCATATACTTCAACAAACGACAGTGTAAAGCAGGTGGTGAAATAAAAAGATACACCTCTTTTTGCAGTTATCAAAAGCTTTGTAACTCTGGTATAGCAATATATTGTTGTTTAAGCATCCTATAACTTTTATTCTATTGTATATCATTTCAGTCATAAAGGACCTTATTCAAGGTGAGGGAATTGGGTACATTGATCCTTTAATTGATATGCAGTGGCTCGTTGACAGGGGACTGCATGAATGAATGAACAATTCTGATGCAAGATGTTACACAAAGAGTCGGATGTCACTCTGGGAACGGCAGGGTGCACACACAACCCGCTTGTTTGCCCGCCATGGCTACCTTTGTTCACGAGCATGTCAATCAACTGAACAATGCCTTATCGACCGTATTTCAAGATTGCGCTGAGTTACATCAGAACGGTGCTGTTTCCACAACAAGAGAGGAGGATCAGAACAAAGTGTCATTGTTGCTTGCCAGCCAAGCGATCGATCTTTCGCGTAAGAACGCGTTACCAGACCTGGAAATGATTAAGCGGTACCTGGATCAGTACCTGAAGGAAAGCAATGTGCCTCGTCAATCAACTGTGGAATGGTTATTCGTTACAAAGTGCATGGTTGCTATCTATGGTGTGCTTGTCGACACTGTGCTCAACTCGACACTTCCACTTTCCGAGTCTGTGCAATATTGGAACGACATTTACGGCAGTTCAATCAACGAAGCGTACTATGCACTTGCTAGTAAGTATGATCCATGTTGATATCTGATAGGTGACTGATCATGTTCTATAATAGCTGCCCCTTGTCGTATTATCAACTTGGTCACTAACACGATTCACGCCATGCAAGAAGCCCAGATGGGCTTGGCTCCGCTCCTTGAATCACCCGAACATGTCTTGACAAGCTTATTTCCTCAACGTAATCATATACGTCAAGATAGCATCACTCATATTAAACCAACAAAGAATGGAAGAATCCATCGTGTTTTTGATCTCTTTTCATCGCATCGTCCTTTCGTTGCACAATTAATCCATCAAGAAGTTGGTCATAAGAAAAAGACATTGGATCTATTACGCACACAACAAGCAACCCGACTCGGTCTTTTAATCAAAATGGGTCCTCAGTTTCAAGACAATGATTTATCACACCAAGTTCACAAATGTGTACGATTGATGGAATTGGTTGTGGAACCCTTTGCAAAAGGAAAGGATGTTGTACCAGAGGATATACGAGTGGATGTTCAAGCGACCATTGGTAAGATTTAATTATAATTGGGTACATGATTGATACTAATATGATTTAATAGATGATTTGAATGCGCCAATGGCTATCACTGATACCAATAATGATCCCAAGAATGTCGCAAAACAACTTGTAGCATTACTCGAACGTTTGGATGCATCTGGCACACACATGCACCAAGTGTATGCACGATACCAGCCCCCATCCGCCCTTGTACGATACTGGATTCCATGCCTAGTTACCTTTATTGCTGGGCGAATGACGATTCGCTATGTGTTCAACAAAAAAGAAGCCATCATTGCATGGTGTCAAGAGCTAGGAACAACACTAAAGGATTTCGCTATCAACTGGATCTGGGAACCTGTACTTCGAGTGTGGGATACAATTCGTCTCAAAGATGAAAGATTGGGTGTGCTCAGCAAAGAAGGACTTCGTAGCGATGTGGATGTAAGGAAAACAACGATCTCTTTTTTCATGATACCAAGGGGTGACCTCGTTTTTATAGTCTTTGGAACGAATGGTGTTGGCATTTGCACGAGACCACTATCAACTTTCACCGGATGATTCAGAACAATTGTTGACCAAAGTGAGGGATGGCGACTTGTCTGTGGTTCTCAAGGCTTACGAGAAAGAAATCAAGGTTCGAATCGGTTGATGAGTGTGATGTTGTAAAGAGATATGCTGATAGTCATATACTTTGTTCCATATAGAATCCCATAAAGAATGCGATTGCTGGTAAGTAGGTAGTCATGATTCAATAGAGTGGTTTTAATGACATCACAATAGGTGATCTTATTCAGACACTCTTGATCCAAGTACAGAAAACAAAAGTCGATGTGGATCTTGCCATGGCTGCACTGGATAAGCTTCTTAAATCAAACGAGCTCAACTTTGCATTCCTCGGTATGTAATGGTACTTGTAAAAAAAGAGTCATGATCATTGATATTTGTTCAAACAGCTGTGGCGCCATCCATGCTACTTACATGGGCATCATTTTCATGGATCAAGTCTCTCTTTCAACGACGAACCACTCAAGTAGGAAAAGCAGGTGAACCTATACGTGCAACTATGAGGTAAATGTACCAACGGAGTAGGATATGCATGAATGCTAATGACAGCTTTTAGGCGCGTGGAACGCTTGTTTGATCTTGCGTTAACAGAGAAATATGGCAAGGACCAATTGGGATGTGAGAGCCAAGGCATCTTATTGTGTGAAGTACATCTATTGAGGATATATGCATTTCAACTCCCACGACGAAGATCGATACGAGACCACTTTATGGAAGACTTGCGTGATTTGGAAGATGCTCGATTATCTGTCGCTCAAAAACTAGGTGTTATCACTCGCATGCACCGATCATGGGATTTCCTACGACCTAGATTTGCTTTTCATGGCCAACAATAAAATTGTTTCCTTCCTCTCTCTCTCTCTTTCTTCTCTATTCGACTATCATGTCCCAACAGCTTATTCAGTGCACAGTGGATGCATGCCAGGAAATGGGTACACGGTTCATCTTTGGATCGCATAATGAACATTCTTCTAAGAATCAAACCATCAATCAATGTACATAGTACCCCAGGATGAGTTACAGATGCATATGGATCGACATCTAGCCGAACAACTTGCTTTAGAAGAAGAGATGGCTTTACAAGCTAATAAAGGTGACTCAAAAACCCATGTCAAAGTAAGTGAATGATGATATCAATCAAGAATGACATGTTGAACCTTACTATATTATGATAGGATGCATTCAATGATAACAGCATACAGCAACTTTCCTCATCTTCAACCAACGACATTATCATTGACACGAAATACCCCATCGCCATGGACTTGGCACGAGATACGGTGTTCTGGACCAAATTACAGTTGATAAATCCTGCCGAACGTATCTCCAACATGCTACCACTTCTCACAACTCGGCTTTTGCAGATTGGCAGCACCAAAAGAAATCAAGATATACGTGTAATATACTTGTGCGATAGTGCTGTCGACCAAATCCGGACACAGCAATATGATAAGGGATGGGGATGTGGATATCGCAACTGTCAAATGCTGCTATCGTATCTTCAGAAAACCCAAATCAACGGAGTCTCCTTTGTCAAACATGTACCCAACATTGATGGCATTCAATATTTGATTGACCAAGCATGGAAAGATGGTGATTATATATCATTTATTCGCTTATGCATCATCATTAGCTGACATGGATTATTATAGGAATTGATCGATCAGGTGCTGCACAACTTGAACATGACATTGTAAACACAAGCAAGTGGATCGGTGCGACTGAAGTCTATGCACTCCTTATTTATCTTGGAATACGCTGCTCGATCTTGGATTTCGATTCTGCTTCCGTCGCTCTAGATGATTCACGCCTTTCCGAATTCTCAAATTGCCTTCTCGATCGTGTCCAGGATTATTTCATGTCTACAACCAACACCAGCACCAACACGAATGACAATGGATCCAATACTGTTCATATGACCAACAAGGCACCCATCTACATACAACATGAAGGTCATAGCCGTACCATTGTAGGAATTGAAGTGCTCAATAATGGTGAAAAGCGCAACTTGCTTGTATTTGATCCAGACCGCCCACTACCCCAGACACAAGCAGCCATGGATGAACGTGGTGGTCGAGTGCTTACATCTTATCGTCTGAATCCTCATGTTCTTGGTGGTAAACCGCAATATCAATTACTTGTTCTGGGAGATGCCATCATTGACCATGAAAACCATATCCATTTCATCCATAACAAGAGTTTATTGCTTACAAAGGTGGAACAATATAGCATGAAGAACCTAGTTAGTGTACGAGCCATGTGATCTAATTGTTTCTTATGCCGATAAACATGCCATTTCATTGGCTTTCATTGCTATCTTTCTTTCTACTTGTGCTCCTTTACAATGTCTTCAAGTGAATGGAAAAGTAATTGTTTATTGAGATTCTATTACTGCTCTTGTATGCTAACTTTGATGCTCAGTAACCAAAAAGCGGAAGGCTTCTTTTTCAAATACGCAATCGCCGTTTGATTCAGACCATTACTCGGCAGGATTGGCAGCCAAAATCTCGAGAGAAGAACAATCGTCCAAAGCAACTACTTGTACAACGCCCATGGTTCTTGATACTGAGAAAACTGCTACGGCTACTCGTGTTCTTGGCACCTTGCGCCTACGTCCAGCGAAGCAGGTCTCATTCCACTTGAAAGGTGAGACTTTGGATTTTATGCAGTAGCTTGTTTCTAAGGCAGGTGTCAAACAGATCCACAAAGTCATTGGATGATGGATCCATATCTAGAACAAGTCTGGGATCAATTGAGACAAGTGCTGAACATGATCTTTCAAAAGGAGACCTTGAACATGAGCTTGCAGTGTGCATACGAGGTAATGAATGGATTGGAATGCGTCATTGTTGTTCAATAATAATGAAACTCATACATGAATCAAGGCTTGCATGCTTTTATGTCAAAACAATAAGGCACAGCATGTCTTTGGTCGACTGAAAACCGAGCTATCCACACATATACAACAATCCGCATCCATGCTGTCGGGGTAAGAAACACGTGATAACTCTTTGTTTTGAATGCTCACAAATTGATTATAGATTACGAGGAGAGAAATATCAATTGATGGAATTGGTGAGCCAACAATGGCAAGTTCTTTGCACTGAATTAGTAAGTTTGATCAAGAGGATGCGAGTGACAAGACATTCAATGGTTTCTGCATAGGCTCTCATCCGCAATATCTTTATCGAACTTGATCGCCGTTATGTGATCCGTGAGACTAGCTTTGCTTCGATCATGTATGTAATACATCTATTTGATCCATTGCATCCACCACATTGCTAACGATGAATCTGAAGCGACTTTGGCCAACATCTTTTCCGAGAATTGATTATGGATCGCACAGATATAAGAGAACCCGTGATTGATGGCCTGATCGATATGATTGAAAAAGAACGGTAAGCTTGAAAGTACTACATTTGTGTAAGATATGACAGTTGCTCATAGATGTTGATTTAGCAATGGTCAATCAGTGGATCGCAAGCTCCTCTACTGCCTAACAAGCATGCTGAGCAAACTTGACATGTATACCTCCCACTTTGAGCCTGCATTACTACACAGTACCCGCAACTATTACCGAGAAGAAGCTTCACGACTATTGGAACAGTTGACAACTACCGAGTTCCTGATACATGTGAATACAAGAATAGACCAAGAATGCACGGATCGATTGAAAGGTTACTTGGATGAAAGGAGCAAGATACCGCTGATGGATATTATGACTATGGAGATGATACACGAGAATATTGATCGACTCCTTGATAAAGGTATGTGAATTGGGAATAGCATCATGATATCAATTAACAAAATTGTAAACAGGCTTTGATGCAATGATGGATCATTCCGAAAAGAAATCGCTCCACATATTCTATACTGCAGTTTCAGGCAAACATCGACTCAGTGAAGACTTTGGGAAGTTACGATCTGCATTTGGAAATTACATCAAGGTAAAACGATCAAAGAGATGGGTTGGGTTTATTATACTAACGATTGGCATGATTAGCGACGGGGTACCGAGTTGATTCAAGACCAAAGCAAAGATCAAAACATGATCTCATTGATTCTCACATTCAAACGCGATATCGATACCATTTGTGGAGATTGCTTTGAGCATGATGCCATGTTTTTATATTCAGTCAAGGAAAGCTTTGAAACATTCATCAACAGTCGACGCACTCGCCCTGCCGAACTTTTAGCAAGATTCATGGATGTAAAATTAAGGGCAAAGGTGAGCAATATCATGAAGCACCCATCATTGCATGCTCATGCTCCTGGTGTTTTTTTTTTCAGAAAACCGATCAAGATCTTGGTGAGCTGATCGACCGATTGTTTGTGATTTTCCGCTACATTCAAGGTAAAGTGTGCTGCATGATCATTGTGTAACAAGTGTGCTGAGTCTGTGGAATTTGTAGAGAAGGATACATTCGAGTCGTTCTACAAGAAGCACCTCTCACGTCGTCTTTTACTCGGTCGGAATGTATCTGTGTGTGCCGAGAATAATATCATTTCCATGTTGAAAGAGGGTAAGTGGTATCCAACAGTGAATATGAACATGTTGACTTATTTCATATCAAGAATGTGGTGCTGGATTTACAAAGGATTTGGAATCAATGTTCACAGATATGGATGTATCCCGTGATCTGGCAACTGATTTCAAGGTATGCACATATACAACTAATCGCCGTGTATCTCTTTGCTGACGATTTGTTTTTTCAAGAACTTTGATGATTACCCATCATCAGGTGACATTTCATTCAACGTCAACATTCTTGCCCAAGGAACCTGGCCATCCTATCCCACATGTGAAGTCATTCTTCCAACACATGCAAGTATTTTTCTTTATAAGGAAGAAACCCAAGAGTGTGCTTATCATTAGTGTGGTAATAGATGAGGGAATATCAAGCATCATTCGAAAAGTACTATGCAACCAAGTTCAAGGGAAGACGATTGATATGGCAAAACTTTCTTGGATCGTGCACAATGAAGGCATACTTTCCATCCGGTGTCAAGGATCTAAGCATTAACCTGCTGCAGGCGGCTGTTTTATTATTATTCAATGATTCTTGCACATTGTCGTATACCGATATCATTGCAGCTACTGGCATGGGTAAGACGCATCGACGAGAGGATGATTCATGTAACCCGTGCTGATAATGTCATGATTCATTTAGATGCAAAGGAGCTTAAACGCACACTATTATCGCTCACATCTGGACAACATCAACTATTATTGAAAAAGAACGACAATGACGATGCTACAACCCAAGAGATTTCTCCATTGGACACCTTTATTTACAACAGCGAATTCATATCTTCCAGCTCAAGGCTTAAAGTCAGCGTTCCGCAAGCCGATCCATCAGCTGATGATTATCGAAAAGGATCTCCTAGCAAAGCACTTCTTGACCAACAGCATCAGGTAAGAATAACAACACAATGGATATCGACAAGTCTCGTTAAATGGATGGTACATGTAGATTGAAGCAGCCATTGTGCGGATCATGAAAACAAACAAAAAGTTGGCACATGATGATTTATTGCATGAATTGGTCAAGCAGCTTGGATTTGCACCCGAGGTAATATTGTCAAGTGGCTGTGTTGATACTGTTTTTAGCTAACTTGATTATTATTAGATGGCAGATATGAAGAAACGCATCGAATCCTTGATCGACAGGTAAGCTAGTAGTAGATTGGATTGGATCCCCGCTGATATTAGTTTTCCGTAACGTGAACAATAGGGATTACCTTGGTCGCGATAAGGATGATGTCAATGTATACTTGTACAAGTAGCTTATGCAATTCCATTTTTATTATTATACCCAACCCAATTATGATAAACATTCAACTTGTCATGGTGCAGCTATATTACATGTTGGGTGTGCGAGATGCACAAGTCGGATATTTGTATCCCAAAAACCGTCTAGTCGATTGATATATAATTTCACCTGATCAATAAACACCCAATTTGGTATCGTGTCCATGGTATAAAAAATGATGTATTAGGTATACGCACACACCCACACGCACACACAGAGAGAACATCGTGGGTATGTGTAATCGTAGTAGCAGAAATGAACAATGAACATCATTCCTCGGCAATATACAATTTATGTTGAGTATCAAGTCATTGATTGCTTGTACTACTGGGACATCCCTGGCTCGTGATATAAACTTTGTTGTTAATCCTACTGCTTATCTTTAGCCATTTAGGTTGGTCAATCACTTGTACATCCTTATGAAAAGGGTCTTTTAATAATCAAACAACGAAACGCCATTGTGTTGTTCATCGGCGACGATCGGGTCCTTTATCAAATCGAATGGGCTGGCCCTCTTTGTATGGCGTGAGCGCGTAATGTAACCCGACAAGGTTAAGGTTCCTTTTTGGTGATCTGCATATATCAACTCCGTCCTTAGCGCTCTTTTGTGTTTCTTTGGATCCGAGCCGAAGCAACGGCGCGCTCCGTTTCACTTGTCGGATACCCCTTGCTCTGACTACACGCCCATCATCATTCCAGCTTATTATGTTGCTTATCCTCATGAATTGAATGACAGTGTTATGTTGAATGTCAAACATGGAGAATAAACTGCAAGAAATAGGGGATGATGAAAAAAAAATAATGACATGTTGGGAACCCAGCATGATGTTGCACTGAACCAAATGTGCTACAGCCAAATTCATTCGTAGCACACTCTGTGTCACAGCAAGACCAAATAATTATATTGAGTAACCAAAACAAACAGCATGTAAGAGTAGAAATAGCTATGAGTATATAATATATTATAGTAAAAGTAGAGAGAGAAAGAAGAAAAAGTAAAGGGAGCAAAATGGTGATTAATGTAATAAGTACTAGTCAAATGACACACGCTAATAAGAGAAAGAGAGATGCAAAAAGTGACAGATTTAAGCAGTAGCCTGAACAGTGGCAGGCGATGTTTCGGGAACAGCTTCTTGCTTCTTGGCAGCAGCAGTGTCAGCAGCAGCAGTCGATTCCTCCTTGGGTTCCTCCTTTTGTTCCTCCTTGGCAGGTTGTTCTTCATTCGATGTAGAAGCAGCAGCAGCTTGAGTGGGTTCCTGTTCAACTGCCTTCTTTTCCTTCTTTGGGAAACTGCGAAGAATCTTGGTCAAACGACGGCCCAAAGGTGATGAAGACTTTTGTTCTACAACATGTGTTCACATGATTAAAATCTTTCATGTTACAAAAGGCGTTAAAATTTTTCGTCATTTTTACCTTTAGCAGGTTGTTCGTTGTTTTCCGTAGATGCAGCAGCAGGTGCAGCAGGTGCAGCTTCGCTGTCGGTAGTGGTAGCTGGTTGTTGTTCCTGAACAGCAGCTTCATCAGGAGTAGCAGATTCTTCTGCATCAGTGGAAGTGGTGGTGGGTTGCTGTTCCTTCTTTTTGAAAAACTTGTTCACAAAAGGCTTAATATGATCCATGACATTTTGTTCTTGCTTGGGGGTGGTGGCTGCTTCCGATGTTTCGGCAGCGGAAGTCTCAGCAGGTTGTTCTTGTTCCTTCTTGGATTCTTCTTTGGGAGCTGCTTCAGTAGTTTCTTTGCTAGCAGATGCTACATGGGATATATGAGTCAATATGGAACATGAAAATGATATGGTGTGAAAATACCTTCTTGTTCAGTAGTAGTTGCAGCAGGTGTATCATCCTCCTTGACAGGGCTCTAAAAGATACAACATTAAAATCGATGACGATAAAAGGAGCAGATTGCAAAGGAGGAAAAGAACAGGTGATACAAGCCATGCCAGATGACGCATGGGAAATCAAACAACCGAAACAATCATCAGCAGGTTGATCTCTTTCTCATAATTTCCTCCTTGTTCCCTTCCACATCTGGAAAGTGCAATGGTTGAGTAGCTCTTACCTTGGCACGAGCAAATAAACCATTCAGGAAACGAGATCTACGCTTCTCACTCTTATCATTACTGGGAGAAGATGGCACCTGTGGTGTTTCATCCTTGGGTGGCGGTACAGGGGCATCAGTAGATTCGCGGGCTTGTTCTTCAGTAGCAGCAGCAGCAGGTTCTTCTTCTTGCTCAGCAGGTGATTCAGTGGATTGAGCAGGCTTCTTATCTTCTTTCTTGTCAGAAAATTGCTTCTTGGCCTTATTCCACACCATGGATAAACGCTTGGTTGTGTTGGATCGAGTTGGCGTGGGAGCGGGAGAACGAGATGATGCTGCTGGTGCATCTGATTCTGCAGCAGCCTTATCGTTATCCTTGGCAGGTGGAGCAGGTGCTTCTTCCTTTTGTGCTTCAGTAGTGCTTTCCTTGGCAGCAGTATCCGTATTAGTAGTAGTGGTAGTGGTATCTGCTGGTTGAGTGTTTTCAACAGGAGTTTCAGTAGCAACAGGCTCAGTAGTGTTAGTGGGCTTAGTAGCTTCAGTCATAATGTGATGCTTTTTTAAGATGTATAGAGAAAAGAAAGAGAATTGAAAAAAGGATCAAGATGCCAATTTTATGTCTTTTTCTGAGTCACACGTGATCGACTCCTCTCCTGTCTTGTGCTGTAGTACAAAAGAAGAAAAAGGAATAAATGATGCTGCGGTTGTCCGGACCCTCGAATGAGTAAAAAAGAATAATGCCATGTCATATATTGTATTGTGACTATTTGACTATACATATATTATATAGAACTAAGCTAAAACTCCATATCATCGGTATAGTTGGCTGGAAACATGCCAATGCGTTCACCAATTTGTCCCTCCCACCAGCATTGTCGGTCACCTTTTCGTTGCGTGACAATGATGTGATCACCAGCGGAAAATGATAAATCGCCTGGTTGCTGTGCAACATAGTCGTACTTTGCCACGACCACCGTTTGTTGTTGTGGGTCCATGATCGGCGGTTGCTGCTTTTGATCGGGTTGATAGTTGGCAAATGCACCTGATCCACTCATATTGTATGCTGATGCATTAGAATCCATACCACCCATTGGATGAGTGCTACTGCCGCTATTGTTGTTGTTTGAATCAGAATAGTTATTATATGGTGTCTGGGTTGTGTTAGTGCCGCCGTCATTAGGTGTGTTGTACAATGTTTGCTTGGTATCGCCTGTTGGTGGTGTTGTTGTTGGTGGTGTCTGTTTGGTATCACTTGCACCCATAAACATGTTGGGTTGTTCAGATGGCATATAGGGTGGTGGTGGTTCATCATACATCTCTTGTCCATTGTTATTGATAGGTTGTTGCATCGATGCTGGCGGTGCTTGCGAATTACTGCTGGCGGTATTGTACATATGATAATTGTTGTTGTTATAAGGTTTTCCATCCGTATTAGTAGGTGATGTGTTTCCATAATGTTGCTGTTGTAATGGTGGACCTTGTTGGAAAGGAGGTTGAGAAGAAGGTCGTGTCATTGAACTGCCTTTTTTAGGTGCAAATGGTAACCCTGGTCTTGGACCAGCACCCAGTGAGTAAAGGATTTGATAAAGTCGTTGTGCTTGAGGAGGAGCTTGAATGCCACCTGTCAAGATATCCTTGGCAGATATACTTCGACCATAAAACGCTGCATTGGTATTGACTCTTTCAGATATCTTGGATCCTTCAAATGAATAACCTGATTTGAATTGTTTTAGTATTTCATCCATTACTCAAGTTACTTTTACTTTACCAGCAAACAACCCCTTGGATGCACTATCACAATTACCATGTAAGCATATGTTGTCCTATAATCATCCAATCCATCCATTTACCTATAAGCATAAGTTGCTGACATGTGAGCTGCACCTGAAGCACCAGCCGAAATATTGGCAGCACGTCCTAAAGGACCAGCACTGATTGACGCGTTGGCACCCAACTGCAATTGACCCCCTTGATCAAAGAATGCCTTGACAGCACCTCGATAGTTCATGACAATAATTGAATCGATCACTTCTACACCAGCTTGATGTCCAAATCCCTACAATATCCATCATCATCAATCTCCTGTTGTTGTAGATTGTATGTATCAACTCACCAATGCACCCATAGAAATTCCAGAAGGAGCGGACCAGCCTTTATGCAATCCCAGATAATAATATACGTAAGCCATTGTGTATGATCATATACTGCTGTGATACTCACTTCCATCAGGTAACCTAGTAATAAAGTTAATAAAGTTGCAGATGGAGAATGGGGCAATTATTACCTTGCAATGATGATACCAGTGCCCTTTTTTGCTGATACCATGAAACCACCACGATAAAGTCGAATGAATACTAGACCGTGAGCATTTTGCAATATGCTTTGAGGAATAAGAAACTGCACATCTCGTTTGCTGGGATCTGGATCCAGGCATGAGTATAAAAAGAGTGAGATTGAATAAGTTTGTTGTCGCCTACCTGTAAAGAGTTCCAAGATCTGCACAGCACGAGCAATGTCACCTAGTATGCAATACACTTGAGTGTCGTCATTCAAATTGCAATAGCCCATGCACACTTACTCTGTAGTTCTTGAGGAGATCGTGCACCCATAGTTTGAAACAGTGTATATGCAGGAAAAAGAAAGTGGCGCTCGAATAGAATGAGCTGCATATATATATGTGCCGTCACCTGCCAAGAATTAAAAGGTGTTACACGCATTCCCCCAACCCCCCACCTCGGAAACAAACCGATTCACGTGATTCAACAAATGCTGATCATCCAAACTACCATTATGATGTTGATCCGATGGTCATGCTTCACAATTCCTTGATTGAATATATTCGGCTTTTTATTATGCAACATTGAGCCAGAGTTATCTTTGTACTATAGAAGAAATCAATGATGGGTACATAAGATCCTTATGTTTATCGTGGATGAGTCTACAAAAGGATAAGAACTATTGAATGTCTAAATATATCAAAGCAGATGATCCAATTGCTGCAGCATAATGAGTTTTGGGATAGTGGATTACAACCAATGGATCACTGGATATCATTCAAGGCAAGACCAATAAAACGCCGACTTTTTATTTTCCTGCGTTCAACATGGCAACGAATCGACCCGAGTACCGAGATCCAAAGAGACCCAGAGCTGTTAAAGTATACACGATTGCACAAGAATCACGTTACTTGATTGTGGAGAATGTACCAGCTCTTGGTTTGGTGGACAATCTATTGAAGCTTTGCTCGTCTTTTGGACCTGTCTCAAGTCATCGGTTGTTAGACGATCACGCTAGTGCAACCAACTATTGCGACGTGGTGTGGATACAATTTGCAACTACGGCAGCAGCACGAATAGCCAAACGAACACTTGATGATAAACCCTTCTTCTCCAACTTGCTCAGGGTTTCATATGCACCCGAGTATGAAACCGTGGATGATCTTCGTGGCAAACTTCAGGAACGTCGTTTTAGCGTGACGCAACGGGTATCTCACAACAAGCATAAAGATCGACCTTCAAGACATCAAAAGCCATCATCCTTTACAAAGGAAACAAGTGCAATGATGCCACATGCTCTGGGTCCTTTAATATCCAATGAAACAGCAACAACAACAACAACATCTTGTTCAACTACACCCAAGAAGCGTAGGAGGATATAATGGTGGTGATCATGTGTATCCAAGGTAAATTGGGGGGAAATGCATGGGGTTGCTTGGCAATGGGTTGACTGTGATTGTATGTAGGCATTGGCAAAGATTCAACTCCGCTAGCAGTGAGGAAGAGAGTGGCTTGAATGCTTGCTAATGTGTATGTTTCTTCCTTCTTCATACCTCTGCTTGCCCAGATTCTGATCATGTCTGTATAACTATTCCTCTACTGTTGAGAAAGTCATTCCAGTCTTCAACTACTGTTCACCCACTCTGTTATTGTTTTTCTCTCATTGTCTCCATTCAATCAGTTACACTCTTCTTCCTCCCATCAAGTATTGTATATATATAAAACCACTTTTTCCCCCTTTTGTCTTTCTTTATACATCATCCTCCTCCTCTCCACCTCCATGGCTCAACAAAAATCAAGCAAACCCATGCTGGATCGTCCACGAGCACCCAAGAAACCTATTGTTTTACCATCGCCTGAAGAGGACCGTCGTAGACAACAACCACTTTTAACACCAGATAGCCATGGTGATGATCCATTTGCAGGCATGAATTCTTCCATCAATTATCAACAAGAAATTGAACGACTCAAGGCACTTGTACCCAAAGTGGATGGAAATGTAGGCGTCATTGGTGGAATGCCAGGTGGTACAAATGTTGTTGCTGGTTCTAGAAAACGCATGTCTCCAACGAGACCAAAGAGTTACGATCAAAAAACAACTACGATCCGACGATCACCACCTACCACTCGACCCATGTCAGCAACACCTGCTTCACGATCCATTGTACCTGCAACTTCCTCCTCCACTACCGTTACTAGTCCTGTTCCAACTCCTCGTTCTATTACACCTCCAAAGGATGATCCAATGGTCATTACAGAAGAAGAGAAATTACGTTTCCTCCAATTCATGCGCAACTGGACAGGAAGTTGGAAAGCTTGGGATGATAATATCACTACACATTATGGAGGAAATATGGATGATGGATATTCTTTATGGGCTAGACAAATGCCTTGGACTCATAATCATACTTGGCAAGAACCGGCTTGAAGATATTCCTTCTTCATTCATCCCCTTTTTTATCTCTTTGTTTCCGCCATCATCATCATATATCTCAATTCACAACATTCATATATACACACTCTCACACGCAAACACACTTTTTTCCGACCCAAAACAAACATGTGTCTCCATTCATCTCTCTATTCTACTCTCTGTAATCTTCATTATCATATTCCAAATAGTTTTTTCCCTCACCTTTCACCTTTCCCCCTCTTCTACATATCTCGCTCACTTCAATACTTTTACTCGCACGCATACTCCCTCCGTAGTCAAATGATCGTTATCTCATTATAAAGGTGAATTCATAGCAAACAAAATGTTGCTCAAAAAATATTGTTCTCTTTTAATATGTACATAAAATAACTTGCAAAACGGCAATATGGTTACATTGGAAGTAAAAGAAGGGAAGAGGGAGGGGGGCATAAACAAAACACAAAAGAGATCATCTTGCGTTTTATGCAAGATGATGGGAAAAGATGGCACTGCCATGTGTGACCATAAATGATGCTGCAGCAGCAACAGCTGCCACAGCACTACCACATCCATTCTCCACCTTGAGATGACGATTGAGAGCATCCATACGTGCAAATGGTTTTGAACAATTGGAACAAACATATGGCTTGATATTCCAATGCAATTTCTCATGTCGATTACGATCATGTTGTCGTGCAAATCGACGACCACAGTGTGAGCATGCATAAGGTCGTTCAGAAGTATGCGTACGCATATGGGATGTTAAATTGTAAGGTCGCGTAAATGTTTTGCCACATCCTGGATGTTGACAATGATACGTTCCTGTGACATTTTGTTTTGTGGTACGTTTTTGTTGTGGTTGATGTTGCTTTTTGGTTGATCTTTTACTACTACGATATCGCTTAGGTGAAGGTGGGGTGGATAAAATGGGTGCTGTTGGCATGGGTGGTTGTTGTTGTTCATAAGCTGCCTGCAGCGTCATGGTGGGGATAGGTGGTGGATAAAAGAATGAGCTGGTATCAGAACAACCAAAAGATGAAGTGCTGGTTGCTGAAGGTGTTGCACAAAAAGGATCCAACATGGTGTTGACAGCAGCAGGTGGTGGGGAAGGTGGCATTAATGCCGATGATGATGTTGTCGAAAATTCACTTCCATCAGCAATAGGGCTGTAAATGGGACTTGGATAAAACTCAGCAGATGCATCTACATGCGTAAAGACTGGATTGTTGTTATTGTCATGTGGAATATAATAATCATATTCGCTTGTGGTGACAGCTGAAAGCAATGCATCATCAAAGGCAAGAGGGGTCTGTTGTTCCCAGCACGACATGAAAGGGTCTACTGAATAGGTTGTCATTGTTGTAGAGTAGTAGTACTTGTTGATCTGTGTGTATGTGATTTATGGGGGAGTCAAGATCTTCATCGCATGCTCTCTTTATATATATCTTGTCGACTTATTTTTAGTCACCCCCCTCGCTCGGTACACCTCCCACTAGCGAGCCGATTCAGGTGACCCCTAGCTAGCACATCATTGCTTACTGATGCCTCCTCACAAACACACCTGCTATCCCCGCATATAACATCATCGCAGGAGCTATTGTAACTAAAAATAAAAGCTATAGATAAATAGCTTTTCTGTCAACAAAGCTTACTTTAATATTGTAACATCAATGTAACATTCATAGAATCCTTGCTATAATGGAAACGCGCGCAGTTGATGATCTACACCCTAGAATTCATGCAAGCATATATAGTTGCTCTACCTTTTACATATACTCTGCATATCATACATCACATTGCACAAAGTGCGCGGAGACAATGGTGCGCGTTAGAGTTTAGACGCTCTATGCATATGGCTGCACGATATCCTCATCATTGCGTATCCAAAAATACATTAATGCAAATCCATAATGTTTTATTTAGAACGGCAAAAACGGAGGAGATCAAGAATATTCCCCAAGCACAGCACATACTGCATGGTTGACCACGCGAGTCAAGATGATATACAAACACACATGACATTGTTGTTGTCTTGGCTTCTGATCACCCCCCCACTCTTTCTCCTCTCCCCCCCCAACACATATGCCTTTTCCCACATGGTGAACACAATGCAAGCCTAAACTTGTATCGCTTTTGATGCCCATGTTGTTGCCTAACGTCATTGTATTAGGAGCTTGTTGTCTAAAAAGGAAATAGCACCAAGGAGACATGGGATGATCAACGATAAAAACTTATTGGCTACTTTCTCATCTTCCTTTAAGTATATCACAGTATCAATTCTACATGCAGAGACATGGCTATTGCATTTTTCTCAGCGCAGCACATAATCAGCAGGTACACAGACCAACACCAGGGTTTTGCATAGCAGTCCTTACAGCACTACTGCTACTGTACTAATGTACCAGGATAAACAAAGCTGTACGATCATTTATATTACCATGTACCAGTACCCTGGCTCGTGGATCACTTGAATCTCTTTGCCAAGACATGCTACGCTTTGAGATGCCATTTTGGTCATGTACCATCGATTGCTGCCATTTATGAAAAATCGCAAAACACGCTGCATGTGTCAAAGGTTATTCGATCATGATCAGTTCCGGAAACTGAGTGTCTGTCACCCAACAACATGATACCAGTATCTTCACACGAGCCACGAATGTGGATAGTCAATGCTTACGTATCACTGCTACATTGACATTGATAAATATTTTGATCATTATGGTTTGCCAATACGACTTTGATTGCAGGTTTGCCAAAGATCAAGGATACCATAACGAAAGGATTTTCAATCCTGTATTGATTCGTACCGACACACGGTAGTTGTTGCAAGCTTTCAGACATGTGTAATAGATGACACATTAAGTTATAAAGCCATCTATCTCTACCTTGAATATATAACAAGAACGCGTATGAAACAACACAGGTTGGTACGCTTTCGGTTCCGTATATAATGATGCATCCATATTAAAGATCGACAATGAGCGATGAAAAGCTTGTGCGACATCCCACGCCTGTAAAAGAGACCAACATCAGCCATGCTTCTCAGGAAATCTCTACATGCATACTTCCCAATGAATCATTCACTCCAAATGATAAATTCACCATCACTACTATCTCCTTTATTACGTATCTATTAAGCTATTCTAGAATAAGGAACTTGAACGACAACATCACCCTATACGGTCCATACTTTTGCAGTATCGTGGGAATTGACCTTGTAAATATCCGATACCACGACACAGCTAATGCATAAGACTTGGTCTTTGTGAACTGTGTCGTACTACGTACGTGTTTACTACAATAAAGACTTTTTGGGATGAAACTATTACACACAACTCTTTTTTCTCTTTCACTTTATTCAATTCGACCATGGTATATAACCAAAAGAATCTTGCTGCTGTTCTGTATGCGAAGCATGATTTGCGAATGGTAAGCGAACATGAAACGCACCCATATAAGCATCAACCACTACTCACAATAGTAATTTAGGAAGAGGTGCCTATTGATGCACCACAACGAGGAGGTAAGCTACCGTGCCATGCATGACATTGTTTGATGTTACTTTGGTCGTTGATTCACTTGTTGTATTTCAGAGGTGCAAGTCAATATACGTGCGACAGGAATATGTGGATCAGATTTGCATTATTATCATGATGGTGGTCTCGGCTCAATGCGAATATCACCAGATAAGCCAATGATTCTCGGTCATGAAGCAGCTGGTATTATCACACAAATTGGTGAGGATGTCCATGATCTTCAAGTGGGTGATCGCGTCGCTATTGAGCCTGGAGAAGGTTGTCGATTATGCTCTTATTGCAAAGAAGGTCGCTATAATCTTTGTGGCGAAATGAAATTTCGTGGATCACTTCGTCGAGGACCAAATCATGGAACATTACGTCGATACGCATGTTTTCCAGCATTTCTTTGTCACAAGTAAGCATCATTTTTATTGGGTTATACACAAATGGCATTGACAATGTTGGATTGGAATAAGGATGCCGGATAGTATGAGCTATCAAGATGGTGCATTGATTGAGCCACTGGCGGTAGCAGTGCATGCTGTATCGATTCGTACGCAGGTACGACCTGGAAGTACCGTTGCCATACTAGGATCTGGTCCAATTGGATTGTTGACAGCAGCCACTGCTTATGCCACAGGTGCTGGAACATGTATCATCATGGATATCAATGCGTCACGATTGGCATTTGCAAGCAAGTATTTGCCTGGAATAGAAACCATCCAATTGCCTATCAAGCCGCGTGAGCAGGATCTTTTTGAATGGTCAATGGCACAAGCATCATCTATTGTACAATCGACATCATTGGCAGGCAAGAAGGAAGAAGATCAAGTTGATATTGTTTATGAATGCACAGGGGTAGAATCATGCATTAGTTTGTCGGCGTTTTTAGCGCGTCGTGGTGGCAAGGTCATGTTGATTGGCATGGGCAATACGGGTTGCACTTTGGTGCCTACTGATGTTTTGACAACACGTGAAGTGGATCTATTCGGTAATTTCCGTTATGCCAACAGTTATCCCAAGGCTATCGAACTCGTTGAAAAGAAAAAGATCAAGCTGGATGGCCTTGTCACTCATCAATTTCCTTTGGAGAACGCACCTGATGCGTTTAAACATGCTCAAATTGCACCAGAGGGAACCATCAAAGTTGAAATAGGAGACTTTTAATAAAAGTGCTTTAAAGTAGTCTGTAACATCATTCAATATAATGAAATTTGCATTAACCAGTTGAAGCTTTGCCCAGCAATTTATTCTTTGGCTCAGATAATAAGCTCTTTTGCACTTTTACACGCGACAATGTCCAATCCACCCGACTTTGTTCAATCGATACTGAGCTCCATCAAGCAACAATCAAGCACAAACACAGCATCCAGTGTCGATCGATATATTGCACAGACGATCCAATTCTTCAAAGCTGTAATGTTGACTACCGCTCCAGCCATGAATGCTCAGCTCATGCAATTGTCAATGGCATCTAGATTGACTGGAGTCAGCCTTGGTTGATGGTCCTTGTTGGGTTCCATGTCTCATGTTTTATCACCACGATCGCACTACGCAACCACCATAATGCACTATCGTTATATTTCTTTCTATTATGCAAGTAGTATTGTGCCTTGTTCAATGCCAATATCTATTAACATTATCATTTGTTTAATAGTGGGTTTGGCAGCTATGACTCAGACATTGAATCATCTTGGTCAGAACTATTGGGATCGTTTCTCAACTGTCAACTACTTTGATGGGAATGGCATGTTTATTGTTTCAGTATATGCGTTCCCTCTTATATTCAACGGCTTCTTTACTCTGGTAAGCATTGGCTGACATTTTCTACGTCGCGTTCATTTCTGATTCACGTTGTATCTCAGATCTTTGTTCTGAAAGCTGCAGCCAATCTCATGGTCAAAGTTAAACGAGCACAATTACGGAGCCAGGCACAGGCTAAGAACAAAAAGAAGGATTAGTTGTAGCATGTGCAACAATGAATAAACCCGTGTATGTATTAGCCTTGTTAATTCATGAATAAGCAGATCGTGTCATTGAATGATATCGGAAACCAAGGCAGTGGTAAAATATAGCGACAAGATTACAATATAGAGATTGGAGTAAATAAACAAGCGGCGAACATAACTACCATGTGTCTCATTGGAGTAATGTAGCAGCTGAGGAATTGGTGCATGTGGAGAAACATTGTCCCATTTGAATGCAGTGTGTGATTATTGTTGATGGCGTAATCCGTCATGAAAACACAGCAGCAACCAATAATGCTACCTTAAAAATGATATATCATTCACTCCCACGGGATGATCCGATTTCGATGAAAGCATTGATTTCTCTTGACAGGTCAAACTACATTATCCCGCTCATTGAACACAAAGATATTGTTTGTTAACCATAACCCTGGGACGCTTGTATTATTCATCCCACCACTGCAGTAGCAATGAAACGTCCCACAAAGATCTTGGTAGAAACACAGCAACAAGCGACGCAATTAAGCTGTGTAACGTTTGCAATTTACCACCATATATTTGATGTGACGAGGATCCCAAGTATATATAAGCGTTAGCTGGAAGCGACTCGATTGATCAATCATCCCATCGCTGTGTACTTTTAACTTTAACCCCCACCACCCCTACCTTTCCTTTTGACAATTAACATGCTCTTCCGTCTCATCGTCGTGGCTTTGTTCGCCGTTCAATTGGCAGCTGCCATCTCGGCTGGTACTGCTAAAAACGCCCTGAGAATTCATAACAAGTATCGTGCCAAACATTCGGCTCCTGCTCTCAAGTGGAACAAGGATCTCGAGAAATTCGCTCAAAGCTGGGCTAACAAATGCGTCTTTCAACATTCTCAAGTAAGTATTTATCCACCAATGATTGTCATGGGTCGTAGATAATAACATGGTGTCGTTACAGGAACCTGGTCAAGGCGAGAATTTGGCAATGGGAATGAAGGACTTTGCTGGTGCTATTGGTGCTTGGTACAATGAAGAAAAGGATTATGACTACAACAACCCTGGTATGCAATAGACCCAGCATTTGAAATCAATCGATTTATTATTCACACACTTTTCCATTAGGCTTCAGCGGCGCTACTGGTCACTTTACGCAGGTCGTTTGGAAGTCTACCACTGAAGTTGGCTGTGGTGTAAAGTCCTGCCCCAGTGGCAAGATGTATGTTTGCTCATACAAGCCCCCAGGAAACGTCGTTACTCCCGATAACTCTTACTTTAAGAAGAATGTCTTGCCCAAATAGATGGCTTAATTCAATCCGACGACAATTCACAGCAGAGCTGTAAATTGATTTAGTGACATGGATAATAAAAAACATTATCTATTTTTTGAGCAAATTGAAGCTGTTTTATTCATAACAAAGATAATCAATCATTATGTATTTTACAGTGTACAATGAAACTTGCTATAAGAACATTTGAAAATGTCATCCGATCTAACATTTCAATCTTGCGTATAGCAATTTCCTTGCATGTCTTTAGACCTCAATTTTTGCCAATGTTTGAAATAAGCAAATAAAATTTACAGTGGGGTTATATAGTAAGTAGTGTGCTCTATCAATGGTTCAGCCGATAGTGTAGCTCTATAATGGGTGTGTTGAACAATGTTACAAATAGTTTGGAAAGGGAGAAGCAAGTGATGTGCATAATGAATCTCTTAATTGAATGAAGCCATGAACAATGTGCTACATGGCAATGAATAATATATGGAGTGGTCAGGGATACATAGGGGTGGCACAATGGTAACCAGCATGTGTCTTCATTGTGTAGAGTGCTTCTTTAATGATGATCGGTTATTTGATACATGCTGAATACAAGTCAACTAAGATGGAATGATATAGATCGGTAGCAGGATGCCACTGCAAAATCCAGAGATCATTTGTTTATCAAGTGCATGTGGTGGTGTTGTACAACAAAGCTCCTTTTGCCACATTTACATATGCGATTCTGCATTGATATGTCAGCCTAAAAAGGAAATCAAGGTGCATGGCCAATCAAATTAGTCCACATTCCTTCAAGTATTACAGCCAGCCCGATTGTCGGTTTCTTTATTCTTCTTCGTCTCTTTCCCAACTTGCAATGCATCATCGTTACCTTGTGGCGTGCGTGCTTTCCTTTTTACTTCCGGCATCCTCAGTGCTTGCTGACAAGAGTGCACAGCAATATCTTTCCGAAGGCAACCAGTTCTTAAGTACCGGGAAGCTTAATGATGCACTGATCAGTTTCGATGCTGCCATTGGTAAAGTGTCCCGATACACCAAGTTTATTATATATGCTAACAGCTACAATAGAGCAAGATCCTAGCAATTATTTGACATATTACAAGCGTGCAACAGCCTATTTATCACTCGGCCGTACCAATGCTGCAGTGGAAGATTTCAGCAAGATTCTTGACCTGAAGCCAGACTTTGAGAAAGCATTGATGCAACGTGCAAGGATATATGCCAAGGAAGGTGATTTCGAACTTGCTCAGAAGGATTTGGAAAAGTACCTTGAAAGTCATCCCAAGGATACTGAAGCTACCACTTTGGTAAGTGTATCGAAATGATTCTCAGGAGCATCAAAGGATTAACCGTTATTATTCTAGTTACAAGATGTGAGCGATGCAGCAGCAGCAATGAAGAATGCTGAAAAGGCAAAGGAAGCCAATCAATTTGATGAATGCATTCAGTTTACATCAACAGTAACTTCCACTGCACCCCAACTTGCCCGTGTGCGTCAATTGCGTGCTCGTTGTCATATTGCCAAAGGAGAAATTGAGGAAGCTGCAGGGGATTTGACGTAAGTTGTTATATCTTGTTTGATATTGGGGATTCAAGTTATTTATTATTTAATTAGACGTGCTGCCTATCTTGTTCCTTCCGATCCCGACACACTTGTCCTTCTTGCCAAGATCAACTTTTTCTCTTTGGGAGAATCAGCAAGTGCTCTTTCACAACTCAAGCAATGTTTGCATTATGATCCAGAACAAAAGCAATGCAAGAAACTCTTTCGACAAATCAAAAAAATCGACAAGGAACTCAACAAAGCGCATGACGATTTCACCGCTAAACGATATGCAACAGCATCCAATAAGATCCTTGGTACATCAAGGGCATCTGGTATCGTTCAAGAATTGGATGAGCCTTTCAATGCTTTAGAAAAGGAATTGAATGCTGAAGGAAAGATGCCCAAACGACTTCATCTCAAGTGTTATGACATGGCATGTCGTATTCAGGGCGAGAATCGTAAAGACACTGACAAGATTAAGAAATGGTGTTCAGCAGTACTTGAAATAGATCAAGATAATGTGGATGCACTCACCTATCGGGGCGAAGTATACCTGAAAGAAAACGAGTTTGAACAAGCTGTTCGAGATTTGGAAAAGGCCAATGAATTAAGTAGTGGAAGCAACGGTCGAGTACGACAAGCATTGCAAAAAGCACAGAATCTGTTACGACAAAGCAAACGTCGAGATTATTACAAGATCTTGGATGTCCCACGAGATGCTGATACACGACAAATCAAGAAAGCATGGCGGAAAAAGGCACATGAATGGCATCCAGACAAATACAGTGGCGATCTAAGCAAAGATGAGGTGGAAAAGAAAATGGCTGAAATCAACCAAGCTTATGAAGTGCTCGGTGATGATGAAAAACGGGAACAGTATGACAATGGATACGATCCATATGATCCTGAGAGTGCACAAGGTGGTCCTGGTGGTCATCCTGGTGGTGGATCACCTTTCCATGGTAATCCCTTTGCTCATTTCCAGGGTGGATTCCCATTCGGTGCCGGTGGTGGTTTTCCTGGTGGCGGAAGTGGTGGTCCTTTTACATTTAAGATGCAGTTTTAGAACTTATACATATCACCTAATCACCCATCGTCACTACAACTCCATTCATCTACTTTACTTTCATAAAAGAAGAACTTGTACATTTGCATTACTATTCGGAATATCATTTGTCACTTGCAATAATTGCTCATCTAACATGTGGATGGAAAGTATCATTTAAATTTGATCAGTTTACTAAGGAACCACTGGAAACTGTGTTACACAGCTCACCCAGGAGTTCGGATTAGCACAAACTGGCTTTGATATTCACAGTGGCTTGTACGCTGCTGTTAAAAAGTTTGCTGGAGACCTTGCAAGCTCAATTCGTACCTCTTTTGTATTTTCTGTTTTCTGTAAAGGTAGGTTCTTTATTGGAGCTTACCGCTTTTCATGATGAAAAACCTCTATATTTGCACGTCAGTCCGAATCATACTGTGGATGACCTAGAACCGCTATTTTTTTCTGAAAAAGCTTGCTCACACACGTGTTTGTTTGGCACTGAAACTGACATGTTGTACTTTGTATAGGTTCTCTCGCCGTCATTTCCGTATAATGTTATTTAGATGTCATTTATAAATAATTGCAATAAAGGATTTATGAATACTATCAGGAAATTTGTCATTTGACCCTTTGAACAATGATATACCGTAGCTAGTGCGCAATCAAGTGAGAAGTGAGAGTCTATAAATGCCTTTAGTGTTATCAAGTTGATATGGTTCAGGGTGTCAATCATTGTTCCTGGTCATGCTAACCATAATGGTGTTTTCTGTGATGCAGTAGTATTACATGATCATGGCTGGTGGAAATGGGTATCGATGCAAATGAATGTGAAGAGTATATCTAGATTATGTTCTGCGAATGATGTATTAGCGTATAGGATAGTTCATAGAGCGACATGTATGCTTGCAGACATGGTGGTTGAAGACATGGGCTATTTCAACAAGCGAACCCTGCAGACACGAGCAATATCTGCTTGTTGAAATGCCGAAGCAAGCCCGATGGATCAGTATAGGATGCCATTATATCGATACAGTTGTATTATACTGGAATAGACATTCTTTAATTATGATGATTTGGATTGATTAAATAACTGCTAGAAGAGACTTTGTCATTCTGATTTTGAGAATAATGAGAATAAGACCACCAAGCACATACACAAACCCGGTGAATATCTTGTATGTCAAATAAGGTTCCGTTTCTACGCGGGTTTGAATAGCGCTAGCAATACTAGGACCGAACACAGATATGGCATTACTGAGTAAAAGGATCGACAGACCTGTGGGGTATCGTTTCATGCCAAGGATGGTTGCAGTGATTGGAGACACTAGATATATTATGTGTGAGCGCAAAACATTCATTGTGCTTCGCATACAATAATACTTACACAATGAAAAGTAAGATGCATTGCAAAAGCCAAACATGACGGCAAAACCCATTAATGTCTGATAGTCATATGCAAAGGTCCATATCAAAAACGAGCTCAAACCAGCGAGGATAAGAAAAATGATATCAGTGTTCAATCGGCCAATACGATCAGAAATGTATCTATATGCCGAAATGTGAGTCATTTGCTACCAAGCATGTTGATGTTTTCTTACCCAATGGTGATACGACCGAGAAAGTTAGCTGCCGAAAGTACAGCAATGACAGTAGCACTGTCTTTGGTGGATAATCCAAGGTATGAGACATATGCTAATAGCGATGTTATTAGTGGGATATGCGTAAGAACACAACAGCGTACTTACCTGGCAAAAAGAAATAAGGTACAAAGAAACCCATGAGACCAATCATTGAGCCTAATACCCAAAGAACAAAGTTGGGATCCTTGAGTACTCCAAAATCGAATATTTGGCTCAATTTGGTTGTCTTGTTGGCAGTTTTTACTCGCTCACGAAGACAAAGACATGCAATGGCGCTTAAAGCAAGAACAATGAAACCAAGGATACGGAAGGACCTAATTACAGCCACACCAAAACTTAGTGAATATGAACACAAAAATGTTTGCAATACAAGATCACATTACCATCCAATACCGAGAGTATCGTTCACTGCAGTTGCGATAAAAGGCAACACCAAACCACCAATGCCTGATCCGCTGGATGCTAGACCAGTAGCTAGACCATGGCGTTTATTGAACCATTGTGGGAGGATACCCATTGCAATCTACAAAGTAAGTAAGACACCAACGAAACGGGTTCAAGTTATCTTTTGACCTACCACAAACATGAATGAAGCGCCCGTGCCGAAACAGATCAACGACAAGTACCTAAAATCAGTGTTAATAAAACGATGAAACAAAGATCAACGACAAGTTACATACAGATGCCATATCTAAAAGAAGGATAATGAGATAAAAGTTAATGGGTTGAACTATCCGGTATATTACTAGGACTAAACTTATATTCATACCTCGGATGCTAATGAAGCCATTTCGAGACCAAGTGTCATCAACAAGGCTCCCAAAACAAGGACAGCTTTAAGGCCGAGTCTCGATGTCAAAATCTGTACTAAAGGACCCATCATGTCCACACACATTTCCATGAATGTTCCAGCGAATGATAATTGAAGCTGTGCATTTGGAACATCATAAAAGACTTTGCGTTCTAAATAATCCTGCATAATACCTTTGTTTACCAATAGAGATAGAGAAGAAGCGTGAGCAAGAAGCTACGACATATGTTTGATAGGTGCAAGACGAGCCTTATATGCTACATCATTAATTATTATACACATCATTTGTACTTACCCCTATTGTCACCGAAAAAGTCAAATCCATAGATCAGTCATCGTGAACCTCATTTAGTTTTAAAATAGTAAAATTTGAGCCTTGCATGTTCGACATGACAACAAATAAGAGAGAGAGCATACCACACTGAAGCATATCCGAAAGCCGACCACTGAACAGCAAAAGCACCAAGGACGACAAACCATCCAAAGCCACCATCAGGTCCTTGATCCTCAAGCACTTCTTTGGATGGTTTTTCATCAATGGTGTCCTGCGGAAGTGGAAGATCGATTGTTCCACGGCTTGGGATTGGTTGGATCACTAGATCATGCTGGGGGATTGATTGCTCATGAAGCGTAGCTCCATTCGAGAGCACAGAAGGTCGTCGTTCATCCACAAAAGTATCAGCCATGAATGGGAGATAAGTGAGAGAGAATTGGAGAAAGAAACTTAAAGAAGGAAAAAAGGATCACAAGCGATTTCCCGATCTTTTTTACATCTTTTCTGCGGGGATAAAAGAAAAAAGTACCAAGACCCGACCATTCGGGATTCACTTAAAGTTACGGAAAGAATCAACCGATCAACATTGGAACCCCACATTGGATGACACAATCGTGCGAATCAGAATGCTCTCTTTCAATTCTATTAATTTAAACAATGGGAAGGAACCAAGAAACTCTAACAACAAGGGAGAAAATGAAATAATAGGGGAAAGGAGAAAGATGACTAGCTCCAAACTAGTAGAGTGTAGTAATTAAGTATTATAGCGGGTATTTCAGTCGAGGGACTGCGGTGGTTCAGTAATGGCAGGTGATGCGGGAACAGATGACATTCTTTGGGTCCCACCAGATCGATTTGTGCTTGATGTATTTCGCCGTTCCAATTGACTATTGACACTATCGCTTCGCCCAATCTCACCATTATTATTGTCAGCAATTGATCGTGCACCCACCGACCTAGGAGGTTGATGTGACATGGATACAACTGAAGCAGCATCATTGTCAAGGCCAACTTGCGACTGTGTCCATTGTGGGAGACCCAATGGCTCATGTTGATTGGTGATACGGCTCACATAAATAACAGGGCTAATGGTTCAACGTGAGAATGTTTTTCATCAAAAGGATTATCATATACACTTACAGCTTCTTCTCCAAAAATGCTGTCATTGCTTTACGACGTTGCTTATCTCCAAAACGTGTCCTAGGCAATTGGTTGCTATGTATGATGGCAACTGTATCCACAAGGATTGAATGATTCTCCAAGACGCTGCTAACAATCAATGGCACAGAAGATAGGGCATGGTTAGCTGATTTGACAGCAGCAACAACAACAACCTCTTGATTGGCTTGGAAGATAATACTACAAGAATAAAAGAATGTGTTTAGTTTTATCGATATCTCATCTATACAATCATTCAGTATCTTACCATCCTCCAGGAAGGATACCTTGATGGCATCGCTCAACGGTGAACTCCATGTCAGTGGCGAAATGAAGCAAACCATTACGCTCAATAGTTTCTTGTTTGGAACCAAGCACAAACAAACATTGACCTTCTTCCACCATAGGTTGCGTACGATCCACACGCCGTTGAACATTCCACAAAAAGCCCAGATCACCAGTACGCAAATATTTAACACGGGGATCACCACCTGTGATTGTTGCTTCGAACATATCATTGTGTGCACTCTCATCCATGCCATACAGTGTCTTGACATTGCAATCGGATGCTACCCAAACTTCACCAATGGTATGACTTGGACAAAGAGCACCGGTCTCTGGATTAACAATTGCTACCATAGTATTGCTTGGAACGATACCAGAATCGTGCACAATCAAGCCATATGTCTCATCATCCATTGGTAACGGTCGAATGATGCCTTGACGTAACCAGTTGAAATCGAGTAGTAGTGAGATTGGCTCAATCAACATGTATGATCGAGTGGTGATCATGGGATTGGCCATGTGGCTGTAAACAGTATTCACGGCTTCCTTTTCAAGTCTATTGGGACCAAAGAATCGTACCATATGTTGATCTATACAAGATTATTAGGTACATGCTTAGTTGGGAACCACTAGCATTGAACTTACATAATGCAGGTTTAGGCCGTCCTTCAGTCACCAGCATCAAGTTCTGCAGATTCTGAAGTGACAATCCACGGAGTTCTGAAGGATTTATGCGGTTCATGGCATACTGCAGCAATGGGTGTGTTGCACAAACATCCTTGGCTAAAGTTGGAAATGTAGTCAGCGCATTAGCAACGATGATCAATATATGCTATTACCTTTGTATCGTTGCAGAAGCTCAATGTAGCTGGCAGGATTATTGTAAAAGTCGTCCATGGATAACAAGACCGTGGGAGATCCTAAATCCGTGTATCAATAATCCAATTCAGTGCCACACATAAAGTAGTGCTTACCAAGATATGTTCCAGCAAACGCATAATGTAATAAACCAAGACCATCATATGCACCAAGACTTGAAGCGATAATGCTACGTTGACTCTTCATTTGACATGTCATCTTCTGAGCTCTGCACTGGGCGAGAAGAGTGTCGTGACCGAGTGTGGAATAATATCGTGGACCATCAGCAGACATGTGCACAGAAATGATGGCAGGAATATTTTGACCTGCAGCAAACCATTCAGGCTTGACATAAAAACCACTATCCTTGCCCAACATCTTGCTGGTCTTGCTTGCTTTGCTGACATTGGTGTAGTCTGGAAGCTTGAAACGTTTATCGCGATAGCTTTGCATCACTTGTTTGACAGCGGAATGCACAAGTTTATGTCGCATGAGATCATCACCTTGCGAATTGGTGAATATATAGGAGATATCCAAATCCTTAACTGTGCCAATCATGGATGCAATATCTTCGTGCACTCGTTGAGGATGTTGTTGTGGATCTGGTGGTGAGAATGGTACAGGTGTGATGCCCAACACCATACAAGCATAAATGGTTTGAATCCACTCAATACCAAATGGCATTAATATCATTGCCTTGTGTCCACATTTGACTCCCTTCTTATATAGGTAATTGGCAACACCAGCAATTTTGTTATTGATCTTTCGCCACGAATAAGGTTTGGTGCTGATGGCACTTCCAGCATTTGCTTGTAATACTGCCACATACGCTGTTTCTTCAGGATACAATTTGGTACGCCAGAGTAGTACTTCGATGATATTGGCAAATTTGGATAGATCATAATCGGTACGTTCATCAATCACTTCTCGTACTGATTCCATGCCTGTGTGTTGTTGTTGAGGACGAGGAATAATTTGACCCATGCGAATAGCTTTGTCATATGCCATAAATGAACGCCATACACCATTCGTTGGATCATCATGGGATGCAAGGTTGAATACAGTTCGATCAACATCCATTTTGAGATATCGCACTGATAATTCTCCAGACATGAATGCCTTCTTAACCATTAATGGATGTACACGCTGTTTGCCATGTCGTAGGTGACGGGGCATCGCCCTGGGAGCAGTAAATAAAACAGCAAATACGCGGAGTCCATGTGTAGTTAATGCAGTGTCGATAATATCACCAGCAAGCTTGACAAGTTCAGCACGTGCGATACCAGTTTCACAAGCAATAATAGGCATATGCTGCCCATTCACAGAAACATCGAAAGCAACACTATTACACGGTATTAGTAAAAGATAGATATATAACATCAAACACATTTCCTTACCATTGATCCACAGATGTTTGTTTTTTGATTGTAGCAACAAGGTCGGTTGAGAAATGGATCTCTTCAATACCAAAGTTTTCACCCAAACGTTGTTGTCGGATGCGATCTTCATAACCACCGAAAACAACAATTCGACCACCAATAGTGGTTCCAACCAATCCAGTACGTAAGAATTCTTGATCATAAATCTCAGGTCTGAGAGTTTCAGCTGGCACGACTACAGGTCGAGCATGGAATATGGCTTCAGTGTGTTTTGGCAATGCCCAAAAACCACCAGAAAGTGATGGAGCATCCACCCATATTTCACCAATGGTATCTGGTGGACAAAGAGTACCAGTCTCAGGGTCAACAATGGCAACAGTAGCTATTAATAATCAATTATCAGTGAGATGCTCATGCTTTTCATCTCCATATAATTTACCTTCTGGCATCACAAATCCAAAAGATGCTACACGTATTTTTCCTGATCCATCCGCTTCATTTGCCATTTCACGCACTTCATCTCCAGTAGCAAGCACCACGACCTTGTTCATCTTGAGTGATTCTGCATCCAAGAGACATTCCCATACATCACGTGATCCACCAGGGGCTAGTACGGATCGACCACCTGCTGGTGCCGAAGGATCAGCTCCTGGTTGATTATGACCCTCCTCATCAAGTTGTGCTGGTCCCATAAAATCTCTGAATGCTAATATCATGCCACCATATTCGGGAAGAGATACAATTGGGCATAATGTCTCCAAAGGTGTCTTGTTCTTGAGTGGCTTTAATAATGAATTGGCAATCAAGTCATTCATGCTTGGGTTAATCACTGGGGTGTCGACAAAAAGGAAACGTAGGAATGAAAGATCCGGTGTCACTTTCTTGCTCTGGTTCATCACTTCCTTTGTATGCTTTTGATAATAGTGGGTTGCATAGCTGAGCGACTCATATTCCGCCAATGCAATAGTAGCTGTATCAAAGTTAAATGAGTTTCCTTATCAACCATTATCTCCCATTCACCATTGTATGTACTTACCCTCGTATTTTGATAATACATAAATCCAAACGGCAGGAGTATCCATAATACTTGAGCTAGCAAAGACAGTATGGCTACCAGAGAAAATGGACCAAAGCACCGTAATAATCAGACCAATTTGCTGACGATGTTCCAAGTAGGTCACAATAGTATCTGCTGAGCGAGCATTGTAAAGAGGATTCACAGTTGCATCACCAGTTTCTTCATTGATGGTTATGTTGGTCTCAGTAACTGATGCCAGAAACTCTGAGCAAGCGGACATGATTGTCTTGTGATTGATAGTAACACCCTTAAGCTCACCATTGGAAGCTTTTGCATATTCAATATACGCAATCTCAGGTACGCTGATGGTTGGATAAGCTGCTGATTTTTTTGGATACCAAGAACCAAAGTCATTGGTTTTCCACCATTCAATGTTGGAGGGGAAATCGATGGATTTTGCCTGCATGTCACGTGTGAAAGCCTTGAGATTGAACTCGGTAGTGAGGATCAAGTTGGAATTGGTGAGATTGAGAATAAATGAAAGTTCGGCTAATTCTTCAGCTGCATTGATTGGCACTGCCACCATACCCGATAAGAAACATCCCAATAAGGCCACAATAAATTCAATCTGCTCTGATTTCCGATAGATCAATGCCACCCTTTCTCCTCGTCGTAAACCAGATTTCTCTTTGATCATATGCGATATCTTTTCTGCTCGAGCATTCAACTTTTCCCAAGAGATGGTCGATGCTTCTTTGCCACGAGGATCCACCACAGTAAATGCCAAATTTCTAGCATTACCGCTCTTGATAGCTCGATGTCGGAGAATCTCACCAAGATTATCATATTGATCCAAGTCTAAATGCTCGTTTGTATGGTCGAGAACACTGAATGGAAGATCACGTGGTTGTAATGGCAATAGTTGACGACCTGCCATATCCACCAACATGGCTTGTTCCATTGGATCATCCAGCATTAAACGAGGTTGTGGTGCTGGTTCAACAGCCTTGAAACTAGTAGCCATGTAATTGTTGCCATATCGACTACGACCTTGAGTCAAGGAAGATTGTCGTACAATAGGACCTTGCATCGTCAAATCAGCCAAACCAAAATGGCTACCAGACATACGTGTTTGGTTGCTGCTGTTGTTGTTTGGATGACTTGTTGCTGACATAATAGATGGAGCTCTACCAGGTGTTGGTCGCCAACCAGCATTAGAGGATGTTTCTATATTATGTATAAGCGTTCAATCATCAGGAAATAACATACACATTCTTTTACATACCCCAATCATCTCCACGACCTTGCATATCATAATCTGAATGAGAACCATTGATGGGATAAGTAGGTCGAATAACAGAACCTGGTGGTGGTTGCATCATACTATTCGCATCAGATCTTGATTCCAATGAAGTAGTACGTGTGTGTCTATTGGGTGCAGATGATGGAACAACCGGAGGACGAGGTGGTGGTGGATAAGTTGCCATAGGACGTGGTTGTGGAGGTACCGGACGATACATGGGTCTTGCACCAGTATTAATAGGCTGTTGTGGAATAGGACGTGGTGGTGATGGATTATACATTGGTCTTGGTGTATAAGGAGAATTGGATGGTGGAGGAGCAGGTCGAGCAAATGGAGGAGGTCTTTGTTGACCAGGATAAGGACCATACATTGGTCTTGGTTGTTGCTGTGGTGGTGGTTGTTGATAAGGAGGACGTGACATCATGCGTGGATCATATTGATAACCAGGTCGAGGTGATGCAACATTGGGTGCAGATGCATAATATTGTCCATATCCATAGGGTTGTTGCTGTGGTTGCTGTGGCCAAGGATATCCTGTTGGTCGAGCAACAGCAGGAGGTGGAGGGCTATTGCTTGACGGGCTTTGAGTACTCAGCATACTTGCACCATTTTCCATGCCCATTGTCTGTTGCTGTTGTTGCTGCTGAGCTAGTTGCTGGTGATTCTCTTCCATCAATGCTGCACCTACTTCAGGTCGTGTGGGCGAATGCGTTGGGGATGGCAAAAAGTCCAGAAAGTCGGTTACATCAGCTGCAGAAGGCTCACCATCGAGATCAAACGGCATCGTCTCGGGTTGTTGAGTTTCCTCGGCTCTTGGCTCGTTGTTGCTATGGTCATTGACAGTTGACATTGTATTGCTTGTATCTGGTGTATTATTGTCGACAGCATCATCAACAGTGTATGGTTGCAGCAATTGAGCTCGTTTTTTCTCATAGCCTTTCTTTGTAATGTCACCCTCCTCAAGTTCCAAGTCAAGACTATGAAGTTGTTCCAGAACTTCCGGAGGAAGATCCCGAATGGTTCCTCCTGATGCCATTGAAGAAAGTTTGGAGTTATATGGCTGGTGAGAAAGAGACTTTAATTATATTAAATGGGTGTGCACTTTCTGTGACGATATCTCACTTGGCGGGGCTCAAGCCTGTGCTTCCACCATATTAGTTTAAACCCACACACAACCTGCACTCTTATTATAAACTTCATTATTTACTATAGTACTCTCTTCATTTATTGATTCTCACAAATACAATCTATATCAAATATCTTTATTTGTGCTATCATTAAGCTACATTGCACTTGATTGATCCATCATCAAGGTGTTAGAAGTTGCCGCGGCTGAATGAGCCTACAGAAATCGCTTTGTGGAGGAGATTTGATTACATCCCCCAAGATGTCGCCCTTTTTCATCTTTACGTGACACGAATTCCCATTTTGCGTTGGAGGATTATCATTTTTACCGAGTGTGTATGTAACTCTCGTGTCAAATAATTTTTGATGGTTGCGTTGGGCACTATTGTTCCATTTCATTTCGACCATTACACATTTCTGCCTAGCTCTCTATCATATAATTGTCATGTTTTCAGCATAATGTTGTTGCACGATACAAATCGATATGGCATATAGTTTTATTGTACCGTTTATTCAATATCTGGAAACTATCAACAGTTCTACCGTATACATCACGCATATATCTACTAGCACTGGTTCCAATGGATTCTACTTCAAAACGCCAGGAATAATGGGAGTTGTCAGTGGATAATTTTATTTCATAGGCGGGGTTATTTTTGGTAGCTACGGCTCTTTTCCAGAGCTTAACCGACAAGTAAATTATGTATAGGACACAAGTAAAAGATGTGTATGTACATTGTGTAAGGGGGAGTTATACAACCGGATCTACCGTAGATGATTAAAGGACGTAAACTACATCCAAAGCCTTTCTACAATGATATGATGAAGCATACAATGATGAGAACATGGTAGGTGTTGTTTGGAATGAAGTGGTTGTGTCCATGAATAATCACGTGTACCCATCATCCACGCTCAGCACCAAGAGTTCTTGTTCTCGGCCGAATATTTCCATTTGTTGCTTTGTAACAAAGATAAGGCTTCTACATAATAAATGTGACCAGAGTAGTGAAATCGTTGGTTGTTCGATGCATTGTTCATGTGTAGTAGTTGATTAAAATAGATGAGCATGATGGGGAATTTGCTGGTCTTCCTGTATCTTCTGCGTGCAAACGTATGAGAGAGCCTTTTCAATATATGAAGAGCTACGCAAACACAATCAATATACGAACAAAGACAATGATACGTAAAGGATAATCACACATACCATAAAAGATCCATCAGATAATGCGATCAAATAATTTTAATGAATCACAATGGAAACATCAAATAATGAAGCATTGATGACTATATGAGGAGTGATGATGAATATCAATATAGTGATAACGCATAAAGGATATCCTTGACACTTGCCAAAGGGCATTTATGGAGCATGCAACCAATCTGTAGACGGAAGAGATGTGCGATATTGTTGGTGACAAACAGGCTTTATTGCTTTCATGTGCGTGCTCGTAGGAATTGTTGTTCATGCAGGAAAAGGATGCCGATATTAATTGAATTGACAAATTGGGTTATCTACCTCCAAGAAAGAAGTTTTTGTAGGTGGCATATTGATAGTAGTGTACCATAGTACTGTTACTTTCAGGGGAAGGAAGGTATAACCAGAGATTGATCAAGTTAATTCGATATCGAGAGCAAATTGACAAATACACCTTTAGAAGGTCCTTGCAGTGTTGGCATGGAAACCGCTGGATCATGGATTGACGCGAAATTGTGCCATTGATTTGAGCTCTAATGTATTATGCTGCCATATAGACACCTATTCTTTACACACACTCAATCATCAAAGATGAATCAATTCACGCAATAGTGTATCCCGTTGATTATAGACTATCAATGCAGCAGCAGCAACTACGAATAACAAAGACTATCACTTGCAAGATGGTTGATTATACCTAATCTTCCATTGGCAACGCGCCTGACATTTCACTCAGCTGGATTTTTTTATAGTATCACCCAGCATACATTTACTCATTTCTTGTTCCCAGCCCTGCTCTTGAACTTTTTATCATTTGACATGTGGAGTGACAGCAGTCGATTCAGTTCTGGCGGCACAAGGAAATCAATTGGCAACAACGTCAATCGACGCGCGGTTGAAAGACAAAAGGTTGTGAAACGATCTGGCGAAGATAAAGGAACCAACATCCAGGTGGTGTTACGGTGCAGGTACAACTTGGATCGCCTTTATTTCTCATATCAAAGCAATGTATCTAACAACTCATGTGTAGAGGACGTAATGAACATGAGATCGCAGCCAATTCACCAGTGATTGTCGAACCTAAAAGCAAACGAGAAGTTACACTACGCTTGGCGAACAAGGAAACGTCCTATGCATTTGATCATGTATTTGGTCCTGAGATAACTCAACAAGAGATATACGATGAAGTTGCACAACCGATATTGGATGAAATGCTGTTAGGGTAAGGTGCATTGAGATCAAGATCGTTGTAGATTCTGATCAATGATATTATTACAGATACAATTGTACAATCTTCGCCTATGGACAAACTGGCACTGGCAAAACGTAAGGATAGGGTATGCCTTTATGGACAACAAATAACATGAAACTATGTTTAGGTATACAATGGAAGGAGATTTAGAGGAGCGAAATGGTGGATTCTCTAGTCAGGCTGGTATCATTCCAAGGGCTGTCACCAAGTTGTTCGAAACATTGGATCATCAAGGTGCTGATTACTCGGTCAAAGTGTCTCTGATTGAATTATATAACGAGGAGCTTCGTGATTTACTTGGGCAAAGCAATGACAATCGAACGCTACGTATCTTTGAAGATCAAAATGGACGAGGTGTGATTGTACAAGGCATGGAAGAATCATTGATATCGAGTGCATCAGAGGCTTTGGATGTTATGCAAAGGGGAAACAAGAATAGGAGCATTGCTGCAACACGATGCAATGATAAATCAAGGTTTGTGCTTTGGAGGAAAGGACATTATTATCGTAATGCTCACATTGTGGTTGTCTTAGTCGTTCCCATTGTATATTCACTCTCACTGTACATATCAAAGAGACATTACCAGAAGGTGAAGATGTCCTGAAAGTTGGCAAGCTCAATTTGGTGGATTTGGCTGGATCAGAAAACATTAATCGATCAGGTGCTGAATATACGAGAGCACGTGAAGCTGGTATGATCAATCAAAGCTTGCTCACATTAGGCCGGGTCATCAATCAACTTGTGGATCATGCGCAACATGTACCGTACAGGTAAGCTTTGCAAAACTACAACGTTGGATCATAGGAATCATTGAACTTTTTTCTTAGAGAGAGCAAATTGACCCGCTTATTGAAAGATTCACTCGGTGGTCGTACCAAGACATGCATTATTGCTACGATTTCAGTTGCAAAGATGAATCAGGAGGAGATTATCAGTACATTGGATTATGCAAAACGTGCCAAGAATATCCGTAACCGACCTGAAGCCAATCAGCGGATGAATCCACGTGTCCTTTTACGAGAGTATGAAATGACGATCGAAAGGCTCAAAGCAGACTTACGAGTAAGTCGGGTTTAATAAGGGTGAATACGAATAGGAGCTTGACCAATATTGGATTTTAGGCAGCGCGAGATCAGAATGGCGTCTACTTGTCACAGCAAACTTATGCATTGTTAACGGATGAGAACCAGAGCTCAAAGGACCGTATCGTTGAATTGACACGTGATATCAAGGCAGCAAAGGGGATGCTGGATGCTAGAAGGAAAGAGTTGGAGGAAAAAACAAAGTTGCTTTTGGGCAAGGAATCAGAATTGGAAGATGTACAAGTAAGTTCATGGTGATAGGGCGGACAATGATGGAATTGCATATTGAATGGTAATCTCTAGAGCAAGCTAAAGCATCTGAATACCAAGCTTGAACGTCAAATTACCGAGTTTTCTGAACGAATATCACAAGTAAGTGCTACAATGGCTTTTCAGTTATCTACAGGAGGTTAACTTTTGCGAGTAGTATACGAATGGATCCATGTCAGCCATTAATTCGTTGTTATCATCACTTGAAGCCAACACTGATATTATGCATGCCTTGGTACAAGAAGGAATCCGAGCACAAAGCGAATTTGCCGACAAGATGGAACGGATCCGTATCAAGTTACGAGAAGAATCTGAGCAGAAATGCGCTTTGGCTGAAAAGGCAATCACAAGCTTCTTTGACACTTTTGAGGAAGATTTGAACGATATCAATGCCAAGGTAAAAACAGTAGGGATGATTGACAAAGGTACCATGGCTCATTGTTGGGAAAATTAGATCATCCGCATTGAGAAGCATTTTGAACAAACATACAATAAGCATATGCAAGGCGAGCGTATATTTATTGAGAATCAAACTCGATCACTGACAGCCGTGAGGGATGAAACCATGACAAAGCTATCCAAGGAGGTAAAAAGTTGTATGAATGGGTTCGAGAACAAAGGGACTAATATGAATCCAACATTAGCGTGAACGAGCAGAGAAGAAACGATCATCATTACGTGCATTTGTCGAAGGGGAACGAGAACAACAGAAGAATGATACCCAGCATTTGCTTGATACGCTCGGCAGCTTGATCAAAGAATGGAGTCAATCTCGTGTACAAAGGATAGAATCGACACTTGGAGAGATTCGATCATCATTTGATGATAAATCAAACAATATCCTTTTTATTATTATTATGCTGTATTGGAATGGTATCTCGCAAATGACAATCCTTAACCACTATTTACATCTTAGCGACTTGCAAGACAACTTGAGCACCGTGATGGATGATGCGATCAAGCAAGGCACGGACCGATTGGACCATATTCATCGAGCTGAGAAGACAATGGTGGATCAAAAGAGGATGCTCACTGATGTAGGTGTTGCGTTACTTTCAGTGTAGAGTACATAACTAAAAGCATGATCCTTCAGATGTCAGCAGGGCTTACATCATTGCATGAACAAGGAAGGCAGCATAAGCAACATGTTTTGCAAGCGATTGGAGAAACAAATCAAGTGATTACAACGAGCTGTGATGAAATCTCTCAACAGAAATCTTTTCAAGGAAAACGCCCTCTGCCAGTGGATTGGGCGAATGTCACCAACACCAAACGCCAAAAGAACCTTCCGTAAATAGCATTCATTTTGTGTATATATCCACCCATCCCATCTTCCCTTGGCCTTAATAGTGATCATTTAATAGTTGGCCGATCACATACATTGTATAAAGATCCCATTTATTGCTTCGACAGCTTACATTAGCGATACACCAGCAATGCCATTGAGCTATGTACTTTTATCATTTAAATTTTGAATGTACACTGCAATCTATTATTGAACGATGTGTGAGATTTCATAATATAACATCCATTATACGCATATTACATACATCGTCCATGATATCACCAGGCAAATCAGTTAATTCGTTCGATGCTGGTAGCTGCATATCGTCTTAGTATGCAAGGTATCATTATCAACGTGTATAGATTTACCGCTTGACTCTTGTTGGCTGGGTGTAAGATTCTCTGGGATGAAAGAAGAATGCAGTTCTTGTTAGCGTATCAATGATCATGTTTTAAAGAATCTGGATTTACTTTTTACCCTCTTGCGCCGTCGAAGTTTGTTCTGGGGTTGATGAGTTCTATTTGTGGGTTCAGGCGCAAGTATAGGGTCAGGATTAAGACTGTATATAAAGAAAACAAATGGCATGTATATCAGATGAGAATGATGATGAAGGGTACTGTGTATATTACCGCTTTTTGTATGTCGATCGTAGAATCATTTTCCCTGAATCGGCTGCATTTTGTTCTTGCTCCCTTTTATCATAGGATTCTTGCAGAACGTCATATCTTTAAGCCATCAAATGAGACCATTGTTGTGTGATATGCATGAGTCATATTAGAAAGCACATACCGATCTTTTTGTGTTTCTAACTCGGCTTTGAGAAATGCGACTTCAGATAAAAGACGCATACCATCGGCAGCAGAATCATCTGCAATCTTGGCTTGCCTGTAAGTTATGATTAACAAGCATTGTTGACATATTCATATGTCATTTACCTCGCTGCTTCAGCCTGGGCATGCTAGTATATTACCCCTATTAGCGAATGAATATCTCTTGCTCCTCCAACAATTACCTGTACCATAGAACGTAAATTCTCCAAGTCTGCATCATGGGTTGAGCTCCTATTTCTTGTATTATCTTGATTAATGGATAGAAGCGATGACATGATCCCTTCACACCTACTCGAATATTGACATCCCTGCTGGATTGGATGCATGCACGTATGTAACATCTTCTTTATTCATCATATCTTCCAGACAAGCGATCCTATATTTGACTTTCAGTAATCAAATAACCACCGTTGATGATACTCTGTAAAACATACTTTTCACGTATGCATCCAATTTTCCTTTTGACAAGGTCACTTGCTTGTTTTGATGATTGAATTGTGTGTCCAATATGGCTAAAGTGTTCGGACAACGCGTTCATGTCCACATGTAGGGTGCTTGCTTCCTTTCGTAATTCGCTGATGCGTGCCGTCTCCAAGTCCACAATGGTATTCATTGTCCCAGCTTAAAAAGAGAAACAAAGCAGTTGATTGTTAGTCTTGCTTGTTATCGAACCAGGATGATTTCCATACCAATGTATGCACGCTGTTTAGTACTTGTTTCAATTGCATGATTAATTTTGTTGCGAAGTCCTTTCACATCAGTATAAAGTGCATATAACCGATCAGACATGGTGCTGTTTCTGGATATAGCTTTCTCCAGATTACTCATATCTATGTGACCCACCCAACTATCATTGATTAGCTGTCATGAGACTTGTCAATCAAATCAAATCTACGTACGTTGGATGGTCATTTGACGTTGCTCATCCTGCAGCTTGGTAGTCTTTGCGATTAGCTCTTGAAATTGAGTCAAAGTGTTGGTTTGATCCATAGACGGTGCTGATTGTTGTAAATTGTCGACCATGCGCTTCAAATCCTCCAACATCGATTTGACTAAAGTGTACTCTGACGATAATTGATGAATGCTTGAAAATGATTATTGAGCATATATTCATTATATCCCATTGCCAGTTTTTTGTTTACCCTTGTCCCATATCATCCTGTTTCGAGCTCAGTGAAGTTGACACTTGGTCTAGTCGTTCGAATTGACTCTTATATTCAGAAATGATCTTTTCTTGAGCTTGCATCTTTCCTCGCAATGTATTGATTTCTTCCACTGCTGCTGTACGTGCTGCATCCTTTTGAGCCAATGTTTGTTTTAAGAATAATGCAAACTTGTCAACATCTTGCATGTGAAACTGATTGGAAGGGTTGGTGGTGGTTGTTGCTTCTTTTTTCCCTTGTTCACCATTAACTGACGAAAGACTGTTGAACTTTGGTCGAAGATGTTGGTGTGTATAGGGTGCTGCTTTCATACTGGAATTGGGATCCTTGATACGCTCATTCGATTTATGTGATATTGTATTGGTAATGTCAGTCATTGGTATTGTTCGCGCTGGCCTATTGTCAGTTAACGGTGTTGTTGTTGTTGTTGGAGAAGCCAATATAACTGGATCATCTGAATTGAAAGCTGTTGAACTAGGTAACGTCGATATTGTGCGTGAAGGAATATTCTCAATGGTGCTTTTATCCGAGCTAGATGGTTGTGTCGTACAAGATTCATTGCTGGCTGGCGACGGAGACTTTGATCATGCCATACATGATAAATGCATCAGAGCACGTGACAGCAGTGTATATGCATGAAATAATACCTACCACTGCAAATGATACAGACTTGAACTTGAAAGGATTAAACGTGGGTTTCTCCTTTTTAACGCGAACGAGTCTAGTTCCTGAGTTGTTCTCGTTGTCATGTCTCTTCTTCTTGATGGATGACTTTTCGAATTGGGTCGATGCTGAAGCTGGTAGCATTTGGACAGCTGTTGACAATGGGGCTGCTGGGTGATTTTGTGCATTGCTTTGAAAGGATGGTGCGAAAGAAAACAAAGAAGGTGAAGGTGTTGTTGCTTGTGATCGAAGAGGAGTAGTTGATGACGTTGGTTTCGCTGTTGCTCCAGTGGATGCATTGAACCAAAAGGATGATCCTTGTTTATGAGCAGCATGATTCAACTGTCGTTGGTTGCTTTGTGCACTTGTGGTAGCACGAGCAATGATGTTGTCACCCCTGTTTTCTTGGTGTGGTTTGCGATTGCCATGATGGGTCGCCTTGTCGTTGTTTGAGCTCTCCTGATAATACACAGTGAACACACGTTAGTTTTATTATCATCATATGAATAAACCTATATACATACTTTCTCAACTCGTGGTAGAGATCCCCATGAAACAAGTTTACGTGCAGGTTTTGGTTTGAACGTAAAAGACACCGGTGCATTCAATCCTTTGAACGGGGTGGTCAGTGCATTCGGCTTGTCGGGTTGATTTGGGTTGTCATTCATGCCGGGGAATGAAACGGGAAAAGAAAAAGATGCATAATGAGTCTGGAAAGCAAAATAATGATTTATGTGCAGCGAAAAAGTATAACAAAGAGATCATTTGCTTCATTGTTGTTATTGCCAAATGATGACGTACATGATATTTGCACGCACCCACTTTACTATCGTTAGGCTGCCCTAGTGTCATCAACAATAATGGTGGATTATCATCACTATTGTGTAGCATGTGTCGAAGTGAATCAAATATGGTGTCGCTATTAAAGTTTCACCCTTATCAAGGGATGGCTTTAACTGGATAACCAGTTATTTTCATCAGGCTTATCCACTATAATCATTACGAGTACGTTTCCGATGAAGGCTCACTTTTACCATAGAAACGGTATTTCAATTGCACAGGAAAATAATAATGAGACCCTATATTGCAAACGAACAATCAGTGGCTATTTCTAGTATAGTTACTCATAGTACTATAGCAGCTTTATTAATGTATCGAGAATCGTATATGATATTGGGTGGAATTGTAAAAGCACAGATCCAAGAGTGTATCCTGATGGACCCAGTTTACTTTGTTCAGGGACTAAGATAAGGTTATGTGCGAGATGATAAATTGGAGCAGCATCCGATAGTAGTTGTGTATCGGATAAGCTGGTCAATGGGCGTTGTGTTCCTGAATCCAAATGACGAATGATGGTAGTATATCACCCCTTAGAAATGGTTGATACACTCCAGTGATGAATGTATAATAGCTATGGGCATTGTTTGTTGCTGATTTTTGAGTACAAGAGTAGTAGTGTGTAATGCATTGTATTTATTCATGTCGATCTAACGAGGAGATAATAACATTTTGTATATTTGCCACCATTCTAATGATCAAGTATGAGGGAAAAAGGCAACAGCATAAGAGAATAAAAGGGGGTTATATGTGTGTGGAAGGTACTCTCCTAGTTGGGTGGGTAGTACACAAAAACAACGCGGTCTGTGTCTCCCTATTTTCCTTTCATGCTCAAAGGCGCTCAGACACCCATTCTATTCCCGCGGCCACGCACTCACCCAAACACTTCTTTATCCTTTTCTTTTTCTTCTTTCTATTATTCGTTTTCCTATGGAATCTCCTCAATCAAGGTTGACACCTCATGCAAGACCGATCTCTTCGTCGGCTTCTTCCGGTGTTGGAGCCGCTACTGCTCATGTCGACGGCATCGGAGCTCCGACTTCCGTTGATTCAGTTGCTGTTCATGGATGGCTCATGAATGTTCCAGGCTATGGTGAAAACACTCCAACTCGCAACAGCAACAATAGCAATGTAGAAGAGATAGAGAATAAGAGCAATAGGTAGGTAACAAGGTCAAGAACCAACAAGACCCAAACATGTGGTCTAAAAGATGAATGACCTACTGACCTTTGTTGTGCATTAGATTATTGTTTGACGAAAGGCGACGTAATCATCGTTCAGCATCTATTTCATCACTTGGTTCAACCGATAGTGCCAATCTTGACGATTTGATCAGAAATAATTGTGTTGCACAAGTGGATGAGGAAACAGATTTACCAGACTTGGCCGATTTGGATTTGGACGATTCTGCAGATGATTTTTGGAAGATGAATGATGTAAGTTGACTTTATATGTGATATCTATGGAAACTGACTAGTATGCCTAGACCTTGGCAAATGGGCATCCAATGAATCCTACTACGACATTATCAGCTGACCGAGATCATGAGTTACTTTCTATTAACACACCTCTTGATGAACAAGAATTGGTAAAGATGGTAAGTTAACATGGTATCTTATAATAATACAGATTGTTTACTAATCTATTTGATAGGCAGCTGGTGATGACAAACTTTTGAGTTGGTCTCCTGAAGGTAATATGCAAGCGAATAAGCAAGATTCCTTAATAACGTCATTCTTTTTTACTGCAGCTCAAGTTACTACCGCCCATAACAAATTGATGGGATCCAAGTTGCGTGTGACATCGTCAGGATATGGTATTCCATCACCTGGTCATCGATTTGAACGACAGCGATCGAGTAGTTTGAGCAGTGAAAATAGCTTAACATCTGAATCTACCATTACAACAAGTGGCAACACAAGTCAATATGCACATTATGGAATGACACCTGTGCTTTATCCATCTGAATCAACGAGTGCTTCCAATACATCTCGCTCTCCAAGTCGTTTAAGTGATTACTCAGCTACCAGTAGCCAAACATCTCATACATCAGCCATTCCACGTCCTCAATCAAAGTCACATGCAGCATCATCTTCGCATAACACTACCACTACTACCAACACACGTCGCTTATCTGATAAATTATCCAGCGATACACTTGGTTCTTCATCAAGAATTGCCACTGGTTCACGCATCAATTCCAATCAATCACGCCTTGCAAAGCGTGCAACACATGTACCTTTACCTTCTACACGTACTACACCACCCACTGTTATAGCTACTACATCGCGTTCTACTGGTCTTTCCGACACGAAACGCTTCTCATCGACTACTGGTAACAATAACAACAACAATATGAATCGACCTGCAAGTCGTGTTGGTGCAAGGAGATTGAGATCAAGCCATATCCCTAGTCCTCATACGAGGAATGTTACTTCTCCCGAACCACCATCATCACCTGATAGCTGTATACCCACGCGTGGAGGATATCGTCCCATGTCGCCATCCTATGCTGGTAATTCGCGTATCAGTGGCATTCGTAGTCCTACACCTACCAATGGCAACAAACACCGCCTGGTGAACAACAAAAAAGATGAGAGTCGCATTGCTCGACCTGCAAGTCCAGCCATCTCAGGTATTAGCAGATTAGTTAAACCAAAGAGAACTGCATGACGCGATATCACGTTTTACCCCCTTTCAATATGCTCTCTCATATTTAGTTACCCCTACAATTCACGCCAATTGACATAATACCCAACCCTTTTATATCACCATTCTTTGCTTGATAGAAGTAAAATTTTAACCACCTTGTTTGCTGATCAGCAACATGTATACATGTCAGTCGCATATCCCCGCATTATGATGCATAAGTGTGTTATGTTATTCAAAGATAAATGGTATTCGTGTTTCAGGATTACAAAGAGATGGGAGGGATGATGTAGTAAATGCTGTGTTTAAATGGCATGAAAAAGGTATTGTTACAGAGATTATATATACAAAAAGAAGGGATGGAGCATACTAGGATGAATGCATTATTAGTGTGCATGATCATCGCCACGGAAACCACCCAAGGAACGGAAACGACCAAACATCATTTCGCCGATAAAGATACCAACGATAATGACAATAAAGAAACCACCATTGCCAGTCATCACAATCAACATGAGCAAATAATTGACAAAGGATGCAAATGTCGTGAGGAAACTGCGTACTGTATCAATGGTCCAAGCAAAGGGTGGTATTTGAGGAAGATCCAGGGGCTTTGGATATCGAGCATAATAATCGTGGGATGCATTGTTATAATTGCCAGGGCTATCAATGGCAATTGTCGCTGATCCGTCTTTGTGCTTTTGAATCTATCCAATGAATAAAGATGCGCGTCAATTAAGGCTGAAATCTCGGGGATGTCAATTAATGATTTCTGCTTTACCTGGTGCTGGCTTTTAACAAAAGAAGGATTGGCACAAGCTGATTGATGATCATCACCATGGATATTTTGAAAGCGTTTTGAAGCCCAAGCGACAAAATAAATCTCAATAGCAATGATACCACGAGAGAGGATGGAAAGAAATAGTAGACCAAAGCATGCACCAATATAACCAGACTCGGATTTAGGCATCCACGCATCAAACAAGATAGCATCCCCGGTTGAAGACCAATGGAAAGTGCCCATGCTCATCATCATGTGCATACCGCCATCAGAATTGGAGGATTGATCATTTCCCATATCCATGCCGTCCATGTTGAGAATGTAGGAGAGAGAGAGAGAGTAAAAAGAGAAACAAAGGTAAAGGAAACCCCTTTCAAACCAAGATTATTTTATATTGGCACTTGGTCGTAGATTGTTTTTGAAAGCCAACTTCCGATGATTGGTAGAGCAAAAATCTCGCATGTAAGACGACTTTCCAGCTTAAAACAGCCTACGGAAGCAATAGCTTACAGTAACAACCGGGGTACCACACGCACTTATTGTGTATCATCCCTCGCCGCCAAGGCCACCACCCTGGTTCACTCAGCAGTAACGACACAATATTATCGGACCATCCCACTTGCAAAGTTTGTTATTCATCCCATATCCCGATAAATTTTGTACCTTCTATATTGTGTACTGTATTGATATAAAACCAGGCTATTTCTAGTACTCAGTGATCTGATCTATCAATTGGTTTTGCTCAAGACTTGATCCATGGATAAGGATATATTTGATTTCCAGCAATGATGAAATCACTCGTCATTGATATATAGCACCATGCAGTGATCCATGATAATATTAGGGTCACATGAGAATGCATGCAGTGATCAACCTTCGTTTCGTGGGCACACGATGTTCCCGCGTGATTCATTTGGCGGTGACGGCCAAGGGGTAATACGTGTATCCTTTAAATAGTGAATAAAGCGCCGCATCATGTGCATAACACTTGTATTTCTTTTATGCTTCAAGAGTGTAGAGCCAACTTGAGACGTTTATACAACGTTATCAACAAACCAGAATCCAATCAACATGAAGCGCAGAGTCTTTTAAGCAATCGGAGCAACGAGCACCTTGATTTGTATGCAGAGGGAGAACATGACACACACAACATTGTATACTGGGTAGCGTTGACATTTTTCCCCACACTTGAATTCACTTTGCTAATCCCAATGGCAATAGGTCTTCTTCATTTATGGCATTGCTATGCTGCTCCCGTGGAATGGTAAATGATGCTCTTTCTCTTATAATTGATATATGATTGATCATGGAGTGATGTATTCTAGTCTTTATTACTGCATCCGAGTACTTCCTCAAGCGATTCGCTGATACGCCTTATGCGGAGACTTTCCAAAACTACTTTTCGACTTCCTTTACAGCAACCAATCTGGCTCTTTTTGGATTGTTGTTATGGCGACAGAGCAATGTAAGTGAGAATGAATGATAGCATGGATGATAAAAGTACTGATCTTGGATGATTTGGAAAGGCTGCAACATTTCGTTTAGATGTGCTTGGACCCATTCTTGTGAATACATCCGTCTTTGGTATCATGGCTATTACAGTGGCTACTTCGGTTCATGGCACCGGTTACTTTTGGGCTACAATGACATTATTGGTTATCACTGGCATGACTACAAGCGTGTTTCAGATTGCCGTATTTGCAGAAGCATGTAGATTTCCTCCGAGATACATTCAAGCCGTCATGAGGTAAAGCATGGATGAAATCAACTCAACTGGATATTAACATGATATACTTTTAGTGGTCAAGGTGGGTATGCAATTGATTTCCTGCAAGCAACAAGAATTGGGAGTATTAATCACAATCTTTGGATAGGAATTGCTGGTGTGGCAGTCGCTGTGGCATCTCTACTAAGTGCTTTTGCTGGATCTGCGACACATGCACCTGATGAAGCATCCATTACAACTTCAGCATTTATTTATTTCATGTCAGCATTTGCTATTACAATGGCAGCACTTGCCGGACGCATTATTGTAGCAAGACAACCATTCTACATCAAGCAAAGCCAATTATCAACAGGCATTCTTTCGACCGAATCTTTGGATGATACAGATATGGAAGAAGGCGATGATGGTCCTCATTATACGCAACAAACTTCAGCTGCCATTGTCATTCGCAAATGTGGTGGTCTTATCTTTGCCGTTGCCTATGTCTTTGTGATTACACTTGCCGTATTTCCATCTATCACGGCTCTTATTAAATCAGTTGTGCGACATGATCCTGATGATTCAGAAACGGTGATCACGGATGGCAATCGATTCTTGGATGATGATGTCTTTGTTGCATTTCACTTTGTACTCTTCAACGTTGGTGACTGGGTGGGACGCACATTACCCATCTTTCCATCCATGCGCACATTTAAAACCAAGTTGCTGGTCTTATATTCACTGGTGCGTACACTATTTATTCCTGCATTTCTAATGTGCAATGTGGTGGTCAGCGACCGAAAGATGACTGCTATGATTGACAGCGATGTGATTTATTTCATCCTGGTCTGGATTTTTGCAATCAGTAATGGATGGCTCGGCAGCTTAACAATGATGGCAGCACCACAGCAAGAATCGATCACGAGCGCAACCGAGAAATCATTGGTGGGAAGCGTGATGAGCTTTTCACTTTTGGTTGGATTAGCAGTAGGAGGTAGTGCTAGTTTTATATTGCGAGCCATGGTGTAATCACCCACAACTTACATGTACAATAAAAGCTGGATATAATCTAATCGAGAGTCCGCAAACCATTAAATCTTTGACTTATGTGAGAAAAAACTTGTTTGTGCGGAACAAGTTAAAAAGCATCGTGTTGCTCCAAGGTGTTCTTAGTTTCCTTGTTGAGCGTCAATAAAATGTTTGAGAAAAAGATGCGGATGTCTTAGCGCCCATTCTACGTTTGTTTACTACCACAAAAGTAGGAGGGCTGGTGATTCGCAAATTTTAAACTGCAATAACGAAAATGATAAAGAAAAATATTCTTCCTTCTCCGCGTTTCCTCTTTTGTGTGCACGCACACAATGTCGTCTTCATCTTTCTTTACGAGCGGACTTGCCATGTGGTCCCCAGCAGTGGCTGTGAATTCGAGGCAACCACCTACATCCACCTTGACAGCACCTGATACCCTGACAACAGCCATTGATCCATCAGCATATGATATATCCCAACAACAACTGAGCTTTTATCATCAACCATTGTACGAACCGAGAATATGCGTGCTATGCGGATTACCACATCGATTTCCTGATGATACGGGTGGTAAATCACGCAACGAGTGTGATAGTGATGTTTTGTCCTACTTGTTCCATGACCATAGTACTGTATCGGATGTATCGCCCGAACACTTTCCCGATATGACAGATGCCACAAAGCCTGATCGTGTTATATTTGTACGCACTCCATCATTTCACAAGGGATCCTGGTTGAAAGCTTTCTTAGCATACATTCGTGTCATTTTCAAAAAGATATTGTACCATAAGCAGTATGTGCATCCAAGTAAACGACAATGAAAAAGAAGATATCATTACGTTTGTGTTAGAAGGGGTGGAGAAATATATGCACTACGCACGTGTGGAGTGAGTACCCATAATTGTGGAAACTATCTTAAAATCCTTAAACTTCCTTGGGCAGTGTTTGCATTATAAATCAAGTGGTTGTAAAAAGACCGAGCGATCGGTCGAAAATGATATTGCTGTTGACCGAATCAAGGGGACGTGAGTCATTGTTATGACTTAGCACTTGCTCCATCCAAACAAAGGGGTTACGAAAAATGCTACCCAATCATTGCCAATGTTAGCAATACAGTATATAGATAAAATGGGACAGCCACTGTTATGGCGTGGGATTCTTTTCTCTGTTGTGGAACCCTACAACCATATCAAACATTCCGGGGTCAATGCATAAACTAAACCAGTTGACGTTTTGTTGACTGTGACCCACATTGACAAAAAATGACTTGGACATGTTGATCACTCCATTCTTATGATACCAAGCTGTGTTGATCGACATGTCCTACCTGAAACATCAACCAAGTCATTACGAATAGCAGTCAAGTATTTGCATCCTTGATTTACGTATGCTTGCGTGGAATCGGCTGCAAAAGCATTGGTGCATTTCCATGGAAGTTCATCCCGACACCACGGACGTACAGAAATCCTGATAGGTATGACTGAGATCAAAATCGATCTATATAATCTCATCGCTATCATCTTGTCTTTATTCTTTTTCCCGTCAAAGGTTCTTCCTTCTTTTGCTCTCTCTTAGTCATCAGTTGTCCATGGATTACCAAAAGTTCCTCAGCACTCGCAGCAAGGCTCGCAACCCCTCGGCCAGTAAGTGCTTGGATCATTATACTAGCAACAATGAGAAACTTATCACAATGAACATTGTCTATATAGTTCGTGCCCTTATGCCATACATGAACAACAAAGACATGGTAAGAGAATGAAGCAATAGGATTTGTGTGTATCATGCATGACTAAAAAGACAATGCGACAACATGGATAGTTATCGCTTGGTGCTGGTCAACCTAATCCTGATACTTTCCCTTATGCAAGCATGTCGGTAACTCTCAAATCTGGTGAGACCTTGGAATTTGATAGCGAACTCTTCAGACGTAGCTTGTCGTATGACCTTACGGTATGTATAACAAAAAACAATAGAGTGGCTGTCAACAAATTCAGGGGATTTTTCTCACGCTTTTTTGCTGATCCTCCGCACGTGTCTACAATAGTCGGGTCTTCCTCCGCTTAATCAATGGCTTCGTGAGCTTCAAATCAAGGAACATGCACCACCTTGCAGTGAATTCGATTTGACTGTAGGTCCTGGTTCGCAAGATCTTTTGACCAAGGCAAGTAAATATTTTTTTGTGTGGGATAAATGTTAACCATTGATATACAGGCATTGGAAATGTTTGCTGAACCTGGTCATGCACTTCTTGTGGAAGGTCCAACATACACTGGCGCATTGTCATTCCTCGAAACTCAACCCATTGATCTTGTTCCCGTGGCTACAGATGCCGAAGGCATTGTTCCCGAATCTTTGGATCAAATCCTTGCTGATTGGCCTAATTCGAATCCCAGTGGTAAGAAGGATCAACCACGTCCTCAAGCTCTTTATACCGTTCCTGTGGGTGGTAATCCTACAGGTGTGAGCTCATCGCTTGAGCGTAAGAAGAAAACCTATGCTATTGCTCAAAAATATGATCTTATCATTGTCGAGGATGATCCATACTACTATCTTCAATTTGATGAGCAACGTACTCCATCATACCTTTCCATGGATGTTGACGGTCGTGTCTTGCGTTTGGATAGTATGAGCAAGATCTTGTCATCGGGTATTCGTATTGGTTGGGCTACAGGTCCCAAGCCATTGATTGAACGCATGAATATGCACACGATGGTAGGTGATACAATGAAGTGGATGCATGGATAAAGTGATTTAATTCTAAAACATGTGTAGGTTACCAATCTTCAACCTGCTGGTGTTCCTCAATTGATGGCTTATGGATTGTTGGAAAAGTGGGGACACGATGGCTTTTTGGAGCACACACGTTCAGTTGCCAATTTTTATCGTGAGAAGCGTGATCTTTTCGTCGAGTGTCTCGATCGCCATCTCAAAGGTTTGGCTGATTGGGTTGTTCCTGATTCAGGCATGTTTGTTTGGATTCGTCTCTTGTGTGGTATCGATGACTCGTATAATCTCATCTTGCAAAAGGCTGTCAAGAAGAATGTTCTTGCTGTGCCTGGTGTGGTAAGTTGAATTGACATTTTCATATATGCTTGGATGAGAAATGTTGACATGTCGCATCAATTTAGGCCTTTATGCCATTGGGTAACAAGACTCCTTATGTGCGTGTATCATTCAGCTGTGTCACCTATGAACAAATGGATGAAGCTCTTCGTCGCTTGTCCCTCGTGATCCGTGAAGCTGCTGATGAGCAATCTACCGCCGCTCAGTAAACATTCATGAACCAGAAAGCGAAATCACATCAACGCTTTTATATCCCTGTTCCTCCTTTACTAACGCTGGAACATTGTAAGTAAGCATTTCATTTCAAGCACATATAATCCAAGTCACCTGCATCCGAGTTTATAGAAGCAGGGTCGGCATGAATAATAATAATAAAGTACACATTATTTTGTTCCTCTGACATCGCTGATAGGATTGATATGCAGGAGCTTGGAAACGGTTTATTCATATGTATATTGTGTGATAAGTGTAAAGCTCAGGATGAAGGTGATGTTGTCATAGGTTTAAAATAAAAGGGTATTAGTGAATGCAGCTGTGTCTTCCTTTTAGCCTATACGCTTGTTGCCTTTCTCGTAAAAGCGAGTGTTATATGTGTATCTCGTAAACAGCAGTGTTGCTTTTGCTAAACAAAGGTGTATTGCTATCGTCGATAGCAGTCTTGGGTCGTAATCGGAACTGCTTGCTTTTGTTTATGGTTATTTGATGTACGTGATACATTCCATAAACAAGTCAAGCGGTCCCATTTACGAAAAGCAAGAAGCAAAGATGCCGTTTACAAGAAAAATGCATAGGTAGTTATCTCAAACTACTGTAATATCTTTGTTTAGCAAAAGCAACACTACTGTTTACGAGATATGCATAATGCTTTCGCTCACAAGAAGCAATCGCTCTCCATACATGAACAATTTTACTCCCTCATATCAATCAACTTTACCAGCAAGAAAATGATTGTCAGAGGAGGATACATTCTAGTTTACGAATCCTGATTAGCACAGCAACGAGATCAGGATTAAAATCTCCCACAAAACTTGCTCACAGACTAACCTGTCACCTTGTTGATCACAGACACTACACCGCCACATATCGAGAAACACCTTGGCTTGAGTCGTTCTCACGATGTATCCCACACTCTTGCATGATACCGTGTGATTTGCCAAGTATGCTAAACGCCATCTCGTGGCACAAATAGCATGGGAATGACTTTGAAACCTGCAAACGTGTTCAACTTTCGAATTCTGTGGTTTCTTTGAGATGATATGGGATCATGCATCATCACAAAGCATGATGAGATCACTATATTCACGAACAATTCCAATCATCACAGTTATCTCGAAAACGGAGATTGTTGCTTGATATTGCAGTATATGTACAATGTTCGTGCATAGCGTGTCAATAAAATGATGATTCGATTCCAGAGAATGGAACATGAGCCACTATCACGTGTAGCCATCGAATCGTGTATTTGTGGGCTTTGCCCAACATTTCATGTCAAGGGTTTATAGTCCATCCACCTTTTAGAGCATAGATGCATGGAAATGGTGTTCATTATGTGTATGTTATTATATCTACGGATCGACCAACCACTGATGGTATATGTGTTCAACGTGAGATCAAAAGCAAATCGAGCGGATCAAAGGCACATATAGTGAACATGATCTTTCATGGATGTGTCACGCAAACATGCTGGGGCAGCTTCTCCTTCTCGATATTCTGATCTTTAGTGGAAGGACAATATACTTGTTTTAGATAAAGACTAGGCTGATTTTACATTGTCGATACAGGATTTTGGTATGTCGAGAAGGTGGACAAGTCGCACAATGATACGGTATCCTCTAGTCTATGAAGCTGATCTCCATGTCTTATCTTATTGCGAATGAAGTGATCCTTTTATTATCCTCGTTATGGATCCAGCTGGTTGTATTGAACACAATGTGTCATAGTAGATGAGTGAACAATCACAGCGACGAAGGTGAACGATGAGCAGAGAAATGGAAACAATGTGCAATAAGTGACACAGAGTAAATCAGGCAAAAAAGGGCACATGACAAAACAAAAAGAGCCGAGATTACCAAATGCAGTTTGTCTTTTTTCAAATTGCATGAACAAACTTAGGATATGAAAATGAAGCAGATGGATCACGCGTTCTGTTGCATTACATGGTAATAGTATAGTTTGATAAAGCTGCTGTTACCACATTACATACTTTGAAAAACAAAAATGACCAAGCGCGCTATGTGTGTGTGTCAATTTGAGGAATGAATGTGGAAAACTTGTTGCATGTTGCACAACCACTGTTATCACAAGGAAAATCGAAATCCTAGAAATGCAGGCTCCCTTTGTGTATGGTCAATCCGAAAGTGCGAATTTACAAATCGGGAATACTGGTGCGCACTTTCTTATGCAGCATCTCACAATCAGACAATATTTAGGATACAACACGACTGATATTTACATATCCTGTCAGCGATAAAAGCAGTTTGTGTGCTAGATCATACCTGTGAAATCGTTCTTTTTCAGTTTTATATCTTTGTTCATTACAACAGCGCATCATCACACATAATACTATGAGTGATAAGATATACACAAGTGAAGGAGGGATCGGCCATGTTGATGAAGAAAAGGCGGGTAGTTCTGGTCGTGGCGGTTTTCTCTCAAATATACAAGCACGCTATGCCAAAGTGGATCCATCAAGTTACTTACGACGACCTGATGAAACTGGCACACAGTATTGGTCAAGACGCTTGATTTCACTCAAGCCATACGAGCTGCTGGCAGCCGAATACGCCAATACTGAGCTAAGAAAATACCTGAATGCCTTTCAACTCGTATTTCTTGGTATTGGTGCCATTATTGGAACAGGTACATAATGAGTATGTGATTCAAATGAGCGCTCTTTATTTACCTTTCTGTTTTACTTTTACAAAGGTATCTTTGTCTTATCAGGTCAAGCAGCTGCACAAAATGCTGGTCCCGCTGTTACTGTATCTTTCATCATTGCTGCAATTGCTTCAGGTATAGTCTCTTGTCACTACACACATGCATACAGCAACAACCCATCTCACTTTATTCGCCACAGGATTTGCTGCGATGAGTTATTCCGAACTCGCATCTATGATCCCTGTGTCAGGTTCAGCCTACACTTATGCTTATGCTACAATGGGCGAGGTATGACTTTAAGATTTATACATACATGGGTCATTTAACACCACCACTTTTGGCTTCTATAGTTTATGGCTTGGACACTAGGTTGGGACCTTGTACTGGAATACATGATTGGTTCAGCAACAGGTGGGTAGATATGAATAACCATATAAATATAACATATCCACTCATTGTAATGATTGACATTTTTTCTCAGTTGGTGTTGGATGGTCTGGTTACTTCAAGACATTCTTTGAAGTTGCGTTCAATGTTCATTTTGGAGACAGTTGGACAACACCACCTATATACTGGAATGAGGATCCTGCTTATATCGCTTATAGCGAAGGAAGCTATTTCAATGTTCCTGGCTTCGTCATCATCTTACTTGTCACCATTTTGCTTTGTGTTGGGTAAATACATTATCTGTGTTCACTGTTATGCAAGTTTGTACAAGATTCTCATTTTGCCTTTCACAACTGCACATAGTATTCGTCAAGCATCATGGGTCAACACTGTCATAGTCATTATCAAATTGCTTGTTGTTTTTATCTTTATCTTTGCACTCTGCGGTTTCATTGATACAGGCAACTATGATCCCTATGTCCCTCCCAACACCTCAGGCAACTGGCACTTTTTCGGTACCCCTGGCATCTTTGCAGCAGCATCCACTGTCTTTTTCTCGTAAGTGTGATGCCTGTAAGTGGCAACTCTTGATTAACGTTATTGCAGATACATTGGTTTCGATTCAGTGACAACGGCTGCTATGGAAGCCAAAAACCCACGTCGTGACCTGCCAATTGGTATTTTGGGTAGTTTGGTAGTGACCACCCTCATGTATATTGGTTTTTGTACCATCATGACAGGCGCAGTGCATTATTCTGAATTGAATCATCCTGCTCCTCCTACCATTGCCATCTTGGCTGTTGAGGAACGTACAGGTCGTTCCTTTAAATGGTTGAACATCATTATCGCCCTTGGTGCCCTTGCAGGCTTAACATCCGTGTTGCTGGTACAAATGCTTGCACAAGCTCGTGTGTTTTATTCTATGGCCAAGGATGGCTTACTGCCCCAAGTCTTTACCAAAGTGCATCCAAAATTCAAGACACCCTATGTTGCTACCATTATTGTTGGTCTTATCACATCTATCCTCTCAGCATTGCTTCCTGTTGATCTTCTTGGTAACATGACATCCGTTGGTACATTATTTGCATTCTTTATTGTCCACTGTGGTGTCGTGGTGCTGCGTATCACACGTCCAGATGTGGATCGTTGGTTCAAAATCCCTGGTCCTGGTTATTCATGGATTGTTTTCCCTTTCATTGGTGGTGCCATTTGCATTTTACTTATTGCTGTCGCTGAAGTTTCTACCATTTGGGTAAGTGATAAGAAATGGATACACCAATGGCATCAAAACTCAATCTCCTTGAAATTATATAGCGTCTTTTTGTCTGGATGGGTATAGGATGGATAATTTATTTCAGTTATGGCATCCGTAAATCTAGACTACACAGAGATCCCATCGGCCGCTTTGCTGAAGTTCATGCTCAACAACTCGACAACAAGGAAGAAGCAGACTACACTGTGCAAGATTATGATTACCCAAGTCGAACTTGATCGTGGCAAAGCATCGATCACATATCCTTTTCCATCAACAAGGATATATATCCTCATCGTATAACTATTGTAGTAGTAATGTATCATTAATATATTGAGCTTGTAAGCTTTGCATATACAAACGGAATCATCGAATGATATTGCGAAACAGATTTAATTTTTTTGGTCATTTATATATGCACGAGTAATTTACACAATCGAATGGTATTGGTCATTAAATGAGTGATATGGAGTGAAAAGAGAAAGAGGGAGAGATTATCTACTTGATGTTGTTACGACGCAATTGTTCCAGCTCCCGTTTGAGTGTCTCATTCTCTCGTGTTAGCTTATCACGTTCAGCATGGGAGATTGCCAACTGTTGTTGTAAACGCTCGATAGCATCTGGTGGATATCCAGCTCCATCATACGATGGCTTACGTGATCGTTGTTGGGTGGTGTTGGATAAGCAGCTGAGCATATCGTTGAGGAGGTTACGCTGAACTTCATTTTGTTTAAAGAGCGTTTCCATCTGGGTATACATGATCGAAGGTATTTCGTTCACACCTGCTGCTAATGGTTGACTGGTGATGATATGTCGAACAGAGCTTGGATCACGTGATAATGAAGTATAAGGTGATGTATTAGGCGAACCTGACAAGGAAGAATCAGCTGATCGATCCATGGTATTGGATGCTGTGGCTGTAGCTGCGTTGCCAGTCAATTCGAAGCGACCTTTTTTGCGACAGCAATCACTTGTTGTTGTTGTTGTTGTTGTAGATGGTTCATCCCGCCCTGCAGGATGATGTTGTTCAACTTCGACAGAGAATCGACTCGATTTAGAACTTGTAGATCCATTACGAGGTAATGAGATACCAGATGAATTAGAGTTTTCACGTGAGAGGGCACCTTCGTTACTAGGATGTGGCTGTTGTTGGATCTCGAATCTCGACTTACGTTCTATATTGTGACATATGAGCATGATATTAGGTGCTAATGATAACGAATAAATTTTACCTCCTTGTACGCTATCTTGACTTGATAAACGAGATAATGGCAGTGGTGTCAAATCTTGAGTCGCGACTTCTTCCACAGATCTTTGATTCACGCTGAAACGACCCTTTTTAATCTCACATTCAGGATTGGAAGGAGATACAACATCGAGTGGTGCCACAGGAGGAGATGGAGTAGATACGGGAGGAGCATCATGGTTCTCTTCAATAACAAAGCGTGACTTTTTGGTAATAGTGCTGTTACTACTATCGGATGCTGTTGTTGCTGTTGCTGCTGGTTTGGCTGCATCACGAATCACCACTTCACCAAATGAGATATGCTTTCTAGTTGGCTGCTGCTTCTTTTCAGTAGTTGTAGCATCATCCGTATCGAAATCCCATTGTTCAGTTGTTTCAAATGTGATATGCTTTTGAGGGACCTTTTTATGTGGACGTTGTTCAAGTGATGGTACATGCACCAAAAGGGACTTGCATAGGTATTCCTTCTTTTTGGCTTGTTTGAAGAAAGGATGTTGCAATAGCTTTTCAGCAGTAGGTCTAATTGAGTAATGTAGCTAGTTAGTAATTGTACAGAGATTATTGGAGCGCAGTTACCTTTTCCGAGGATCTTTTTGAAGACAGCAATCAATCATTTCCTTGAACACCTTTGTATATTTGTACTTGGTGGAATCCCGATCCAAAGTCGGGGGATCGTTGGACAAGGTCATCATTAAGACCTGGTGACAAGTATAAATTTTCCCTTTCAACAAGTCTATTATTGTTATTATCACTTTACCTTCATGGGTGGGAACTTTGCAAATGGAGCATGACCCTTGGCAAGTTCGAGAGCTGTAATACCAAAGCTCCAAATATCGGCCTTGTAATCATAGCTTGCTTGTTCCATGACTTCAGGTGCCATCCAGCATGGCTATTCAAGAACATGTGTGAGAATAATAAGAATTTGGTGGCGCACAAAGAGAAATACGTCATTACCGTTCCCACAAATGTCTTTCGAACACCCCCATTCTCCGTGAGCGAGCTGGAAACTCCAAAATCGGCCAGCAACACAGTGCCTTGTTCATCCATCAATAGATTGCCAGCTTTTACATCTCGATGAATGTGACCATTCTTGTGCAAATACACCAATCCTTCTAATGCTTGCTTGAGAATAGTCGCAATAGTAGTTTCTTCAAATCCTTGTTTAAAAGCAGACTTGATAATATCCAGGCACGAGCCTAACAATAAAGTGTGTAAGAGCGGAGGAGGAGATAACATTATATGGTGGGTAAAACGTTACCAGCTGATAAATAAGGTGTTACTATGTAGAGCTTGGATCCATTTACAAAAGAGCCATAAACTTGCAAGACATTAGGGTGTTTGGATAGTGCCATCAAAGCTGTTTCACGCTGCGATCCAAAGAATTTGGAGTGAGATACGCACATGATAAACTTGTACTATGCTACTTACTCTCAATTCATCAATTTGATTTCGTTCAAACATGTCCAAATCAATCATTTTCAAGGCAACGCGTTTGTTCAATGGCTTATAAATGGCACCGTAGACTACAGCAGATGAGCCATAACCTAGATTATATATCAACGAGTCGTCATTAAGAGTTGTTGATGATCCATTTTGTTTCAGTTCTTACCGATAGGATCTTTTAGTTCAAAATCCTCTAAACGGTTAGCCCAGTTGGTGTCTGATAATTGAGAGAAAGAGGTCGTGGATGGATTGGCATAGTGTGATAGTGGGTTTTGTGTTGTAGAGTCGTGTTGATCGTGAAGAAATGAGCTTCTTGGTAACGCTTCAGAGAATCGTCGAGTGAGTGCAGTGGATGGTGCGGGATTATGAGTTGACATTGCACGCATAAAACTGCCAGAACGAGAACGTGAAGTATTGAAGCGGTCAAAGGAACTGGAAGAGGCGTTTGACCCCTTCAGGAACGCCAAAGAGTTGTGTGCAGGGGCTTGTGACATCAAATAAGTTAATGCGAATTGACTGATAAAACTCTTGACTTGAAACGAAATAAGTATTCATCCGAAAAGTAAGGAGAGAAAGAAGAAAAGGTTGGAGGGAGGGGGGAAAAGGGAAAAGGGAAGAGAAAGAGAAATCACTCCATGGCTGGTAAACTCTCACTCACACCAGGAGCTGAAAATCGCTCTCTCATTATTGCTCGCCCTCTCTCATCACCTGGTTAAAACTCACCCGCAATAAGCCGCCGCAATTGACAACGCCACTTTTGAGATGCAGGGGGAAATACACTACTCCGAGGGGAATTACATTGTATATGCATATTATAACTCTTTTAATATAACGTCAATTGGAACATCTTAAACGGTCTATTTCTCTTTTCAAACTATCATTCTCTCGTTTCAAAAATTGATTCTCACGCGATGATGCTTGAAGCTGATTTTCCAATGATTCCTATAATAAAAGTTAGCTCATTCACAATGTTATGAACTCTCTTTTTCTCCAGTGAAACTTGCCATAGTTAGCATTATCTCATCTGCTGACCTTGGTCTCCTAATAATAAATCATTCCATAAGTATTGATTCATCCATTCATTGTTTGTTGTATACCTTTCTTGTCCTTCTGAAGATGATGATGATGAATGATGCAGCAATGCAGGTTTTCGTGGTATTATCCCGGATTTGTTCATTCGCATCGTTAAACCGAGCATACTGCATAGCTCTTCTAATGCATGTCTTTGTGTTTCATTGGCTCTTAAAAGTTCTTCCACGTGGGCATGTATCGATGCTTGCGAATCGGGATCGGATTTAAATGCTTGACCACGCGATACTGACGATGAATTTGACGAAGCACCAGAATGTGGCAAGTATTGTGAAATATCGTATCCATGAGAATCTATCCAATAGCTCCTGCTTTTAGTCATGGTATTATTTGAAACAACGGTCATGTGATATACATACTATGATCGGTGGCAGTACTCGTTATATCGAAACGCCCCACTTTGCGAGATGAAGAGGTTTCACGTGCCAATGTATACCCACTTGAAGGTTGAGAACTATGTCGACTTAATGCATGTGTCGAGTTGGGCATAGGAACTGGACATACGGAGGGTGGTAACTGTGGTGATGAAGTATCATCACCATGATGCACTTCAAATCTTGATTTTCGATCACTGTATCCATGGTGATCCTGTCGTTCTGATAAAGTCGATTCGATGGATGACGATGCAGAATTTTGTTCTGATGATTGTTTCATTAATTGATGATTGACACTGAATCGACCTTTTTTCAAAGATGGATCATCGCTTTGTTGATTGCTGGTGTGGGTATCCTTGGGTTGTATTATTGGACTATCCTGAGATGGTGTTACAGCAGGTGCTGTTGTCGTTGACTGATCAAGCGTGAATCGTGATTTCTTGCATAAAGTTTCAGGTGGCACTTGTTCTCCACTGGTATAGGGTTGGGGTGGATTCTTGACCACCACATCACCAAAGGATATATGTCGCTTCACTTGTACTTTGCTTTCTGAAGCAAGTTCGTTGCTAGGATCATTCTCTTCATTGCTAGATTCTTGTTCTTGAAAATCCCATTCATCCTCCGTCTTGTTAATGGAAAGATATCTTTGTGGAACCTTTTTACGCGGTCGATTTTCCAATGGTGGCAAATCATTCAACAGTGTACGCACAAGGTGTTCTCGTCGTTTAGCTTGCTTGAAGAAAGGATGTTGAAGCACTTTCTCAGCTGATGGTCTATGCACATGCTAAATGAGAAAGAGAGATCCATGTATAAAAAAGAAGACGTGTGAAATCATACCGTTTTGAAGGATCCTTGTTGAGACACATATCAATCATATCCTTGAATGTACGAGAGTATTTGTGTTTGGCTGTTTCTCGTACTAGAGTGGGTGGATCACTGGATAATGTCATCATCAGCACCTACAAGTAAAGCATAAGCAACGAGCAATGGCACTGATTCTATAAGCGTATACTTGCCTTGAGTGGCGGTAACTTTGCAAAAGGTGCATGACCAGTCGCAAGTTCAATGGATGTGATACCAAAGCTCCAAATGTCCGCCTTGTAATCATAAGCTGTTTGTTCCATCACTTCAGGTGCCATCCAACATGGCTAATGATAAACCCGTAAGCATCATCTCATGTGAACATAAAAAACTGCAGTCGAAACCTACCGTGCCGACAAAGGTCTTGCGTACACCTCGTTCACCGTAATCTGTCAGAGAACCAGAGACACCAAAATCACCCAAGAGTACACTGCCATCATGATCCATCAATAGGTTCCCTGCCTTGACATCTCGATGAATATGTCCATTTCTATGAAGATACGCTAATCCTTCCAAGGCTTGTTTGAGAATAGTGGCAATGCTGCTTTCATCCAGACCATCACGGAACTGTGTCTTTATGATATCCAAGCAAGATCCTACATGACATCATATATTTCCCCCATCAGGTTTCTTTTCACACGTGACTCGAGTTACTCTTATTACCTCCTGCAAGATAGGGGGTCACGATGTACAATTTAGATCCGTCAACAAATGATCCAAGAACGCGGAGTACATTAGGATGTCTTGATAAGGCCATTAATGCTGTTTCCCTCTATAAAATGATGTTGATGATGAGTAAATCATTTATAGAACACTTGCCCACTTACCCTTAGCTCATCAATTTGATTACGCTCAAACATATCCAAGTCGATCATCTTTAGAGCCACACGCTGGTTCAAAGGCTTATAGATAGCACTGTAAACAATAGCAGATGAACCATATCCTAAAAGGGTCACACAAGTCAATGATCTTGAAAAGTGTATGATTGTTTCTATTACCAATAGCACATTTGATTGTAAAGTCATCGATATTGTTCATCATGTGGGTTTCGTCAGTGGTTGCTGCAGCTGCACTGGAAGGAATGGGTGAAACGGGTATGGAACGATCCTGGTGCATGACATTGGTATTAATCTTTAATGCATTGCTTGTGCCATCGTGCGACGGCTTTTGTGGTTGAAAGCATGTGGAATGACCACTAGAAGAACGTGTAATGAGAATAGGATAAGCTGGTGCACTTGCTGAAAGTGGAGGGTCGTTATTGAAAGAAGCAATGGATCGAGTAGGAGGAACGGGATGTTTCGGACTGTCTTCCGATAAAAGATCATTGTGTTCTGTCATGAGCATATTAAATGGATCAAGGTACAATAAAAGAAAAAGGAGAAAGAAAGAAAGAGGAAAGATATGTAAAGAAAAAGATAAATGTATTTGCAAGATCAAGCTTTCCTTTGCTACATGTATTGCCACATCAGGTCGTCATGCAACCACATGCATATTTGTTTCAAATACAGATGTGCGTTTCGCATTTCTTATAAGGGGGTCTTTTTATATATATGACATACATGACTCCTTCCCCAAATGACACTGTCATTATGTGCATACATGCACGCTTATAGATAACGCATTCTTTACTGATATGCGTTGCAATGTACATGGCAAGAAAGTAAAAGATGATCAAATGCACCTGCATCTTGTGATACCATGTAATAGCAATAGTAGTTTAGCCAAATTGTGTGATCAACTAGGAGAGAGAGAGTATACTAATATAAAAGATGATGATGAAACAAGTATGGATAATATTGGCTCTATCAATGAATATCATTCTAGACCATAGCTACTACAATGCCAACTAGGGTACGATAATAAATTTGTGGCAATGATCGGCATTGCTGGTATTACTATTACGATGAATGCTTTTTTGGAAATGATTGGGTTGCGAGTGCAAATGTGAATGGATAATGGGATGGGATGAGAATAGTAGATTGGAAAGGGAAAAAAGAGTAACGAAGATATACAATAATATTAGATAGGATATGCAAGTGGATTACCGGAAGGAAGCCAGACCAGCGGGCGTTTCAGTCAACCGAGCAACCTCAGAATACATTTGTAGTGCACGCAAAATGTGCATAGAATCAAGGTCGATTGCTTCACCAAGTTTCTCCAATACATTAGCAAAGTGTCCAACTTTTTGTAAATAAAGTGCAGATACAGCATTCTATAATTCAATCCATGAGTCTCTTTTTCTCCTTCTTATAGCTGATTGATACTTTACCTCCAAACGAGCAACAAAGTTCTCCATAAGTGTAACAAGCTCCTCATCCGTAGCATCATTCATGATATGTCTCTCAAGTAAACGTTGGATCTTGCCTGATGAAGCTTTTGCCATCGGATTGGTTTTAACTACTTGTTTCGTTGATGCTTGACCAAAAATATGCTCTGTTGTCAAGTTTTCCAACCGAAGAGCAAGAGTGCATAATGAATGAACAAGCATGGGGTCAATAACACGAATTGCATTTGGACCTTTCTTGTTTTGACCAGGTTGAATCGTATCAGAAGAGGATCGTTCTTGAATATCCGTATGTGGCGAGATGCTACGTGCTTCTGGACCCAAATGGGCTGATGGTGATGGGCTGTTGATAACAGGTACACTGGCTGGAGAGGGTACAGCAGGAGGTTCTTGCAATTGATCTCGCTCCATACGACCTTCCAATTGTTTTGGATAAACGAAACTAAGCATTTCAGGTGTTTCCAAGCCTTTAAGACGACGCATGCCTAATTCCATCACTCGAAATCCCAAGCGTTTCAATTGTTGAATATCCCGGTTGATGAGATAGTTGCCTGTAGACATGGCTTTATCATCCAAGCCAAGCGTATCATCATCGAGCACACCAGGAAAATTGCGTAGTGCAGCCACTACATCCGAAGAAACACAAATTTGACCACCATCAGCAGCGTTACAGATACGGCTTGCTTTGTTCACCACAGGACCAAAGTAATCCATACGGCTGGTGATTGGATTGCGTTCAAATACGGGTGTACCCCAATGGATACCCATGCGCACAGATAAACCACGATAAATGGTAACTGTATCTTTCTCAATTTCACGACATTCTTCACTGGATAGAATACCAGCTGGCCAATCCGCTTCGAGTAATTGTAATTGTACAGTAAAGCACCAAAGCAAAGCAGCCGTGATATTTTGGAAACACACCATAAAAGCATCGCCTTCAGTTTTGACTTCATAACCACCCACACTTCGTAGTGTTCTTCGCATAACTGCATCGTGGATCTTGATAGCCGATCGCATATTTTCGGGTTGTGTTTCCCATAACAATGTTGAGCTCTTGATATCAGTAAACACCAAAGCGACTTGATTAATGGGTGGAGGTACTTCACGATCCAAACGAGCCAATGTCTATATATAATTTGTCAACAATGTCACTTGCTTTTATCATCATCATGTATACTTACCGAATCACCAGGACCTTCTTCTTTGCCACGACGTTTAAGTTTACCAGTGAGCATACCGGTAGGAGCCAATGGTACATCATCCAAGAGAATCCCTGCTGTATCCACTCCTGTGCCACCTCGTCCAAGACCACGCATGATACGCCCTCGTTTATCGCGCTTGTCAAATAAGTCACCCACGCCAATCACCATGACCATAAGATCCCGTTCGGCACCATAGGTGATTGCAAAATCACGTAATTTTTGAGCTGCTGCCATAAGATCATCTTTCTCAGTGCGTGCTACATCCACAGCTGTTTGATAGCTCATGCGTTCCCATAAGCCTGGTGATGCCATAATGACAAACTCGTCATTTTCTGTGAGTTCAATGGTAGCAACGTATGGGTTGGCGTTAACAACAGGGATCAAATCGAAATAACCGAATCCTCTCGAAAGCTTGAGTTCATTGTTCAATTTGCCAGTATGTGAAACATAGCCACCAGCCGCACGAATACGGGAGATTTCACTTGGATTGAGAGAAATGTGTTTGTGGGTAATCTCAAATGCTTGTCCATTGTTTCGAGATATCACGGCCATAGCATCACCCACATTGGCCACATACAACTTGGTACCAGCAACATAGCACACGACTGCTGAAGCACCAGCATCCTTTTCATCCATGAGTTCAGTACCAAGTCCTTTTTCCAGTGACAAGAATGCACGTCGCATAGCACTGACAACTGTATCGTCATTCTTCAACTTGCGCAACTCGTTCTCCAAATGGGTCGTAAGCTGATCATTCAAATACTTTGTAAGCTTGCACCCAGTTCTTGAACTCTTTCGACCATCAAACAAGCCAAAGACACATTCGTCGTCACTGTTACGAAATCGTGGCATGACCAAATCCCAGGTACTAAGATGATCATTGGATCCCAGCCAATCCGCTACACCATAGGCCATATTGTTGACTTCAGAAAGTGATGTACGCACACGTCGATCTTGAGTTTCTTCTGGTGTGACAACACCCAGAATTGTAAGATCCATCAAGCCCAACATTCTTAGTCGAGTCAATGCACTGAAATCTGCCAAATCCTTTTCTTTTGGTCCATGAAGCTCAGGATGTGTCTTTTTGATCGCCAAGCGTTTGTTGCCTGATAGATTTAAAAACTTGAGACTAAGATTCCAATTCCTAAAGAACAAAAATGTGGATCAATAAACATGCCCATATCTCATATGAATCACACATACCAATTCCAATCATAGGGCCAATTGGCAATATTGTACTTGAGGACATTGCTACCCACATCGAGTACCAACAACTTGCGTAATTTGCCAATCTCGGCAGGAAGGGTCTGAAGCTTGTTTCCATTGACAGCCAATACGCGTAAATAGCTCAACTTTTCAATATCATCTGCAGGCAATGAAGTAAGATGATTTCCAGAAAGATACAACTCGTAAAGATGTTGATGACAAAGGTGTTCAGGTGGAATCTCATCCAAGTCATTGAAGGAAAGATTCAAAGTACGCAACTCCAAAAACATCATGAGAGGAGCCCAAATTTCATTGCCAAGACGATTGTCACCAAGGAATAACTTGCGTAATGAGAGAGAAAGAGGTGGAGGATGATTATGTGGACTTGCAAAGAAAGAAGGTGGATTAAAGTTGGGAGAGGACTGCATGCCAGCTGCAGGACCTGCATTTTCTTGTTGCATAATGCTTGTGTCACCACCACCACCACCACCACCTCGAGTACCACTGGTATCCTTGGATACACCTCCTCGACCTGGTACCACTCCTTGTCCTGCATGTCCACCCAGTGGTTTCGGTAACACATTTTCTAATGCTGGATTAGGCACCATGGATGCTTCGCCTTGTGATGCCATAGGAAGATGTAATGCTACACCGGATGCTGTGAATGGCTTTGGAAATGTCTCCAGAAGATTGGATGAGCAATTGAGTTCCTGCAATGCTTGACATAACCATATCTCGGGTGGTAAAAACTTGAGATTGTTCTTTTGTGCATCCAACACTTTCAACTCGCTCAACTTTGAAATCTCTGCTGGAAGGCTGTCGAGAATATTGTCTTGTACTGAGAGTTCCACCAATTTACGCAATGCGCCAATACTCGAAGGAATAAAGCTCAATGTGTTATTGTCCAGGATCAACTTTTCCACATTGGGCATGCCATAAAAGAGATTCTCAGGCAATGATGAAAGCATACAACTGGAAATATTCAAGTCTGTCAACATGGCACATTGCTGATCGGGGCTGATGGGTTGCGATAATGTCATGGTGTGATCATACGAAGGTCGTCGTGTATCGCCAAGAATGTTGAATTGTGTCAGTTGATTCTTGGTCATTTTGAGTTGACGTAAACTCTTGAATCGACATCCCACAATGCTCACTGCATTATAATCAGCAAAGAGAATTTCCAATTTGGGTAATCCACAAAGGACATGGAAGTCGTTGATATGATTCTGTCGAATATCCAATTCCTGAAGTTTCTCCAATTTGGCAAAGCTCTGTGGAAGACTACCAGATAATCGATTGGCAATGGCGAACAAGCGTGTAAGATTGACAAGATTGCCAATCTCATCAGGAAACTCTTGCACTTTGTTGAAACTGATATCAAGAAACTGAAGACTGATAATATCACAAATCGCTTCTGGGAATGTCGTGAAATCATTGTTGGACATGAACAGCATCGATAATTGCTTGAATGTCGCAAATGATCGTGGTATTTGTGATAAGCAATTGTTGTAGACGCGTAATGTTTTCAATCCTGTGATCTCTTCCAATCGTGCATGCTGTAATTCTCGTAATCGGTTGCCAGAAATGTTGAGATGTTCAAGTTCACGTACATAACGTATAGATTGTGGAATAGTGATATAATTATTGTTGGCGAGCCAAAGTTGTTTAAGATGGCGACAATTATGAATAAAGTCGATAGGGATCTCCATTTGCAGGTTTTTGGATAGGTCCAATGAAACAATTCGTGATGCATATTTGTACAATGATACTGGTATAGCTGGAAGATTTCGTGCTTGCAAATCGATATGCTGTTGTTCACCGTAATCGACATCGTCTGCAATCGCATGTTGTATGTTGGGTCCAAATATAAATCGTAAAAGATACGAGTTGTCTTCTCTCCCAACATCCGCAATATTATCTTGCTCTGAATATCCCATGTACTCGAATAATGTCTTTTGAATCTGTACTGGTCTTTCGGATGGTTGTAAAACGCGCTCTGCAATTGTATTAGTATAGCTCTCCAAAAATAAATGATCCCCATCTATACATACCTAGATTATGGCGTTTGAGTGTCAGACAAAGTTTGCTCTGATCATGCATAAAGAACTTGGCAGCTAATCTTTGAACGATATCGACCGTGGTAATATAAAGCGGTAGCTGCAAAGTGGTAAATGTGCCGTCGTTGCGAAATATTCGAATGCAATACTATTGACGTATATGAGAAAAACAAGAAACTCGCCATTATCCATGATGAAACTTACATTTTTCCTTTGTACATCATAATTGCGTGGTTCCATGGTTGAATAATCATCATATTCTGTTGCTTCATTTTCAAAGAGATGTGGTTCCTGAGATTGAGCTCCTGGTGGTTGTACTCCCCAACTATCGGGTGCTTCCCAATGTTCATTTGGATCCTGGTTCTTTATCACGCATTAATACTTTTTGTATCCATTGTATGCAATCCCATCCTTTATACCTGTGGTAATGGGTACATGTTCTTCTGATATGGATGCTGCATGGCCTGGTATGCTGGATTCACAATGCCTTCCATAGAAGCAAAGTCTTGGTCAACGTATACTAGACGACGTTTTGATATGAGCACATGTGAATGATACGCACTAAAGTTGACTTACAATCCATGTTGTTCTATAAAAGAAAAAATCAGTACATTGGTCCTTTTCTTATTCATCGCAAACTTACCTTTCCACGTGATCCACTATTGGATTGAATAATACTACTACCACCATCCGATCTTTCCCGATCTTTTCCTTTTCGTGATGTAGAGGAACCTGAGGACTTTTTGCGTAGAGCTTGAGTACCATAAGGACTTTTTCGACCCGGGTCATCAATTCCTAAAGCATCGAGCGGATGTGGATGTCGATTTTCGTACTCCGTTCCTTGCTTGTATGGATGACCGCTGAGTGATACCGAAGATGCATTGGATTGTAAAGCAGAGGATGAAGTGTTGGATGGAGCTAGGGTTGCATGTGTTGAAAGGTTAAATCTCTCCCTTTAACCCTCTTGTTGTATTCTACCTTTTTTCTTTCCAAATCGAAATAAAGTCTTTTTCTTATCCTTTGGATTCGAATAACCTGACATTTGGCTTGTAGTAGTAGTGGGATCCGTCGCTGTTATTAACACAAAAGGGATGAATAAAAGAGTGTTCTATCTACACATGGGCAAATCTTACGATAATGGATACTGGGTGCACTAGTATCATATTCAGCCGAGCCTGTTCTTTTGTGATGTACTGCTAATGGATGAATTCCCGCCATTGGAGCAGTGCCATTCGTAGTGGGGGGTTGTGCATGCGAGTGCATAAAAAAGCTGTCTCCAATGTGTCGACCACCTCTTGGGTAAGGGATCGGGTTTCTCTTTTTAGTTTGATTGGTACGTCCGTTTGTCGGTGCATTGTGGGAAGACATGACAAGATGAAGTAGTGGCGACGAGCAAGTGAGTCAGGTATATGTCACGTATACGAGAGCGTGTGGAGGTATGTCTCGATAAGGATATAATTATATAAGAGTGTGTCAGGCTCACAAGCAAGAGAAAGAAAGAATGAATGAAAGAGAAAGAGAGATATTACTCGCGTGACGGGGCGAGGGATAAGATATGTTGCCTTTCAACCATGATAATAGTTCATGGTACTCCGCGTGCTGGTTCCAGCAGGACGGTACCTTCCCAATGAAATCCTTTCTTATTCAGTAAACATTACACAAATAACTTGAGAGTATTAAGAATCCTTTCTGAACATAGATTGAACCACGTTGATGGGATATTTTTGATCAATTATACCTCGTTGACAATAGGGTTGGATTAAAGCGATATTAAGTAATCTCGGTAATAAATTATCAACATGCACTTGAGAGATACTGAAACACGAATCTATTTTACCCTTTATTTAAATCATAATGATGGCTCTACCCTATATTGTGATAGCTCATAATGGATAAATTATTATATGATCATCGAGTTTAGAAACAAAGAAAATGAGATATCCTCGTTGACATGCAAAAGAAAACATCACATACATACACGTGATGTATGTGCATTGCACAAAAGCAATCATTGGCTGCCTATAATTGGATAGTAGGCGGTTGTTTCATCCCGCTCGTTGATGCCAATTCATATCTTGAGTTTTCCGCATCCATGTACAAGACGAGGCAGCTATTGTCTTTTGGAGCTTTGCCTATGACAGCGGGTGCAGCTGTTGCTGTAGCAACCACAGGACCACCAGACACCGTCTACATCTCGGTTGCATTCTCAATTCTCGCCGCGTTCATGACTTGGAAGACATTACCACGGTTACAGCAACCATTCTTGAATGCAAAACTTTCTGGCATTGATGTACTTAAACGGAGTCGTCCAGTCATGTGAGTATGTGAATGATACTCTTTATATAATTCGTGTTGCTAATATGCAATGCATGTGTAGAGCTGAAGCCATGGGATTTCCAACAGCTGTCATTTATTTGATTACCATGTTCTGCTTTATGCCCTTTCCCTTTATAGGCTGGTTTGATGGCCAAGCGCGTTTGTTACATGAAGACGATCCCATGATTGGTACTTTTCCCTATCACAAGGTAGGTTGATAGATGTGTTCACTGTATTGTATCCTTCTAAATAATGGAATAGTTGGGTGAATTCCTATCTGCTGTGCTTGCCATTCAATCCATGGTTCTCTTGGGATTTGCAGATGATGTCCTAGATGTACGATGGCGTTACAAGATCTGGTTTCCAGCAGTAGCCAGTATTCCATTGCTTATCTTTTATTATACCAACTTTGGTGTTACACACGTTGTCATGCCCTTGCAACTGCGACCATTGCTAGGTGATCTCGTTGATCTTGGTAAGTCCGACGTTTCCTATGGGGTATGCTCTCGCTCTCTTTGCTCATGTATGATTTCAAGGCGTATTATACTATGTATACATGTTAATGCTGGTCATATTCTGCACACACACGATCAATATCCTTGCTGGGATCAATGGCATCGAAGCTGGACAAGCCCTTGTGATTGCGATATCCGTCCTCCTCAATGATTTACTCTTTCTATTCAACAATTCAAACAAAGCAAGTGTCGAAGCCCATTTATTCAGTTTATATTTCATGTTGCCTTTCATTGGCGTGACAAGTGCACTCTTGTGGCATAATTGGTAATGCTGTCAAGTCAGTTACTAGCCTACGTAATACTGACATTTGGAAAAGGTTTCCTGCTAGATTGTTTGTAGGGGATACGTACTGTTATTTTGCCGGCATGACATTTGCAGTGGTTGGCATCCTGGGTCATTTCTCCAAAACTTTGGTCCTCTTTTTTATTCCTCAAATATTCAACTTTTTATATTCATGTCCACAACTCTTTCGATTGATCGAATGTCCACGACATCGTATGCCACGTTTCAACCCAACCACATCAAAGCTTGAATGCAGCACAGTGACCTTTGATAAGAAACCATTATCAAGACTAGGATCATACGCATTGAAAATCCTTCATGTGCTGGGATTGGTCAAAGTGCTTCGAAGAGATGATCAAGGAAGGATATTAGAGTGCAATAACTTGACCATTATCAATCTGGTTTTATCAAGATTTGGCCCAATGTCAGAACGTGATACTACAAGAGCCATCATGTTGATTCAAGCATCATGTAGTTTATTAGCATTCTTCATACGATATAAACTTGTCGAATATGTATATTAATAACAATTAAACTATCGATGCATTCTATATGTCATGTCACACATGAGAGTGAAACCCAATTTGGATGAGGTGACTGTGATACGAAAGCTGCCGCGACCGTTGATCTTGTCTCTCAGCATTGGCCCAATGTCGGATTACTCTGATCGTTCAGACATTTCAGACGATGACACGAAACAGCAACATGTTGAAAGCAGTGCTTCTGCAAGTGCTTCTGCTCCAAGAATCAAGCTAAAGCTTCGTCTTAATGCGACAGCATCTTCAGCGTCCACAGTCAATGTTCCACCGCCAGCTGATTCCGACGACGAAAGTAGCAGCCATCGTAAAAGGAAGAAACACAAGAGCAAGGATAAGAAGAAACGCTCTCATAAGAAACGCAAAAAGAGGAGCCAAGGCACCGATGATGATGATAATAGCAGTCTTACGCACCATTATGATATGGACAATGATGTATACAACCACCGATCAACCACGAGTGACCATGAAACAATGGATGAACACATATATTATGGTGGCAAACGACCCTTTTCAATGATTCAAGAAGAGGAAGAACATGAAGAAACCAACAATCACAATGATTACCATGACAACATGGAGGATGATATGCATCAACAGCAACAAACGAATACAGTACATCCTACTGAATACCATGGTGCAACGGAAACACACGATGAACATGGATATATCAAGAGTGAATCAATGGACCACGTGATACATCCTACCAGTACATCCAATGGACGACATAAAAAGAGCAGATCATTATCAAACGCATCATCAACGAAAAGTGTACCCAAGAAACGAGGACGACCAGCAAAGATCAAGACACAACCTAAACCTGAACCACGCATGGTGGATCATCCCAAGAAAGATTTGAAAACCGTATGCAGCAAACTTTTAGAGTCATTTATAAAGTAAGTTGTCTAGGATATGAATCAAAGATGCACATTCTTATTCTATATATAGGAAAGATTCATATGGAATATTCCATTATCCTGTGGATACCTCGCTTGTTCAAGACTATTTGGACATTATCAAGAACCCAATGGATTTCTCTACCATGAGTCAAAAGCTTGAGAATGGCAGTTATGAAGATTTGGAGAGTTTCAAGCAAGATGTATTACTGATCACCAGAAACTCTCGGATTTACAATGCACCCCATACGATTTATGCCAAACAAGCCGACCGAGTGGAAGATTATGCCATCAAAGCCATTGACAAAGCGGCAAAGACCATTGTATACGATGCATCCCATGATAACGCAACACCTTACACAGAGCAACATGGTTGGTCACCACGACGATTATCAAGCATATCTGTTTCACGCAAAGATTCGAATGTCAAGATGGAAGAAGAAGTGGATATCCTTGGACTTGATAATACCAGCAGTTATTCAGCACCTGTACGAAAGCCAAGTCGACCTATGCTTGATGATGTGAACAGTTCAAGAGGAGTAACACCAACAAAGAGTGGATATACCAAAAAGAAAAAGAAAAAGGTGACCGATGCTGGTGTTGTCTATAGTCCGGATGGATCTTTGGTATCCATTGGTGGAGGTAAGCTTCTATTCAACCCAATATGTATGGATGATTCTAAAGTCTTTTTTTCTAAATATGTAAAAAGCGGACGTGTCCATGCTGATCCCGCAAGAGCGCCACTTTGCATACTTGCCTGAGATTACCACCACCAACCTGCAAGCTTTACCTTCCGCTTTCTTCACCAATCGTAACACCTATGATGAATGGTCGAGTAACAAGCATTTTATCCATCCTGCCAACTTTTGTGACTATGGTGCATTCACAGCTTTAGGCCAAGAAACACCAGGTGCATTCTACACAGCTCAAGATGCTTGTTATATTTACCCGTTGTATGGTGATGATCGAGGCGAAGCTTATATCCGTAGCTTATGGGATTTCGTGGATGATTTGGATTTGAAGGACGTGGTGGATCAGAAAACACGACAATTGACCCGTGGTGCTTGGGATGTTTTAAAACAGGCCTTGAAAGGACCAGAGAATGGCTCTGATGTTGATACCGAGTTTGGCACCATTCACGCTGCTGACTACAAACAAGCTTACGATAATGTGATGGAAGATAGTCAACCTACTGGATCCTCCTCTTCACAATAAAAAGAAATGTCGTACATTGTCTAAAGAATGCATATGATTGTGTCTTTGTGTGTCCGTGTACACATGTCCGAATTCAGACAACATTGGATGGGTACGGTTACAGTGAATAGTATTATGTTACACAATAGTGGTGCACCGAAATTTAAAGAGACTTCCTCCAAGGAACAGTACAATTCATTGCTTTTTCCTTTCCTTTGCATTACAACAGTTCCCACACTCACACATCATGAAGTCAATTGTCGCTGCCATTGCCGCTTTGGCCTTTACTGTTGTTTCCGCTCAAGGACAAGTCGGCATTGTTTCCGTTACTTCTCCCACATCCGGTACCGTTTTCACTGCTGGTGAGGATGCTCGTATCAGCTGGTAGGTTGATGTTTATGAAAACAATCACTATGATACTCATATAATCCTAGGATTAATGCCAATGTGGATACTATCTCCCAAATTGAGCTTGCTAATGGTGATCCATCCAATCTTAACCATCTTAATGTGATTGCCACTGATATCGATGCTGACTCTGGCGAGTACACTTGGTCAGTTCCTTCCGATATCCAACCTGGTACTGATTGTAAGTTCATGACTCTCGCACAATAATGGAATTGCATGTGTATTCAACATGATGCCTATAGATGCTTTGATCTTTGGTGATGGTGCTGATGTTGCCTACAGTCCCCAATTCACCATTGAAGGTGGCAACGGCACTAGTAAGTGATTGAATGATGATGGTATCCTATTGTTGTACGTATATTAATTCTCTCTCTTTTCTTCCCTCTCTCTTAGCCCCGACATCATCCGCTGCTGAATCGGGTGCAAGCAGCTCTGCAGGAGCTAGTAGCACAGCTGAAGAATCCTCTGCTGCCCCATCTTCATCGGTTGCTCCTTCAAGTGCTTCGGATGCCGCGTCATCATCGGCTGCTGCTTCCAGCTCCCCAGCAGCTTCTTCAGCTGCTAGCTCCTCACAATCATCCAGTGAATCCGCTTCTGCTTCTGCTAGTGATGCTGAAAACACTGATGAAAATGGTGCCTTCAAGTCGCAACCTGGTACTGCTATGGCTGCTCTTGTTGTTGCAGGTGCTGCTGCCATTGCCATGGTCTAAAACAAGACTAGTCTTGTGCAATCTCAATCCCCATTCACCTTGACAGCATCCCTGTACTAGTAGCATTTGTCTCGGTCAACGATAATAATATAATTTAGTTTCTTTTTCATTCAACGCGTTTTCATGTTACACAAGTGAATATTATTGTGCAAGTGATGACAATGAATAGCAAATAGGGAGAAAAAAATATTGCCAAGGAAAGCAAAACGGGACGGGCCGAAACTATGAGCCAAGAACGAATGGCTCTTATCAAGATACACTTTTCTCTTTCATCGAACACCAAAGACCTTTTTTGCATCGGGGTTTGTGCTACGTGATGCGAAGGAGAGAAATGAGTGATTGATAGGTTGACAGAAATCGAGGAAACAACCAAGCTAGTCCCGGCGAATCGGGTTCATTGGCCTTTTCCCATTCGCACGCATACTTGAAATTCACACTTTACTATTCTCTTTCTCTCTCTCTCTTTGACGTTAGTCACGTCAGGTTATCCAACGAACATGGTCCGTGCATAAGTGACAACAACAGGTTGTGCTATGCTTCTTCCAATTGGCTCGTGCTTCGTATCATTTCTTTATTGAATCAATAATTCCAATGTGAGATAATGGATCCTAAAGTACACCAGATTTGGCAGGATGTAAACGATCAAGCAGTGATGATCAACTCCGGTAGTACACTTTGTAACATTTGTTGACTTTCTCTTTCTCCAAGCAACCATCCTCCCACCTTTCTCCTTGCTCATTAACCATTCCTTTATTCTGTCATTGCCCATGGATGGCAATAAAAACATCCAGAGCTATTTGAGCCAACATTATATCATTGAAACTCGTCAAGAAACTGAAAAAAGGTAGTAACGACCACCTCACGACGTGCTTCATTTGACAATGTTACACCTTTCAGGGCGCGTGCTTTACAACAATTACGTGATCTGATTCCTGAGCTCATTACGCGCATTACACAAAACACTTTAACCAAGCGAGATAACTTTGAATGTCAACTACAGTCATTTGGTTCTTATGGTCTCGGTGGATATATCACTGGAGCCGACATTGATTTGGTCTTTCTTGCTGCAGCACCCGTGCGTCGAAACCAATTCTTTACTATCTTTCCTCAATTGTTAAGAAGAGCTCCCCGAGTTTCCAATGTGGAAGTAAGTCATGACGCAACAAGAATATAGAATCATTCGCCTTAAACATCTCTCTACAAAGGTCATACGACGTACAGCTGTGCCGATTATCAAATTTATCCTGGATGAATTCTCGGTACGATGATGGATCTATATATTGATTCGATGGCTAATTCACGTTTTAAAAAAGGTCGACATATCATTTGCCAATCTGAAAGCCAACACGATACCAGCAGGAATCAACTTGTTGGATGATAATTTACTTCATGGCTTGGATTCTGTATGCATAGCAAGCTTAGATGGTAGGATTGGAAATCATCAACATGGAATGTGTTATTGATTGGGTGAATGATTTTAGGTCCAAGGACACAACAATTCATCATGAACAGTGTTCGACGACACCATGTATCAGCATTTCAAATCGCGCTCCAAGTCATCAAGTATTGGGCAAATCAACGATGTCTCTATGGAAAGCAGATTGGTTACTTGAATGGCAGTACTTGGACATTTCTTCTGCTCAAGACCTATCTCTTGGCCAATCAAGACGCCCTCATCAATGCAGAAAGCCTTATATCATCCTTTTTCAGAACATGGTCGAAATGGGATTGGCGTCATCCTGTCATGCTCACAAACACCATCCCGACACTGGGAGACGAGTCACCGGATTACCAGAGTATGGTAATGTTTATACGAAAATGATCTGCAAAGAAGGATATCCATTGTAACCATAATGTGATTAGACGGACTTTCAAGATGCATATATGCCGATTGTCTCACCATGTTATCCGGTATGTAGTGCAGCACCCTTTGTCACAAAATCAACTCGACAAGTGATTGTGCAAGAGCTTCAACGTGGTAAGTTTATATCACTTTATGCTTTGGTTTCTTGATGACTCACACATACGCAATGGCAGCCAATGATATAATAGAGTACGCTCTAGGTGATACCGCGCTCATGTTGGATTTACTCTTTCAAAAAATGGTGTTATTCAAGCGATACCATCATTTCCTACAAATCACCATTACAGCAGAGACTTTCAAGAGCAAAGAAACATGGTATGGTAACCTACTCTTTCGATAGATCAGGAGTAGTAGCTAACGTATCATTTAGGATCCGAAAAATGGCGTGCAATATCCCGATGTTATTACAAATGTTGGAAAGCAATCCCCAATTGAGCCAGATCCATCCATATACCAAGGTTTATTCACACCAATTCCATTACCGAACTGATCAAGGACGCATGGCTCTCGAGGATGGCATCTTTGAACCAGAAAATGATTATGCAGTTGGTACACTGCAGCCTGGATCATTACACGTTGTGTGCTATTTCATTGGTCTCAAACCCAATGTACAACAACAGGGCAAGTGCTATACATGAACCATCTTGGAACGAGTCACTTATTCTGTATTATCTAGGATACCCGGTCATTGATTTATTTCAGCCTGTGGATGATTTCCTTGCAGAATTAGAAGGGAAAAGAAACGACAAGGACAATGATGTGACGTTTGCAGTAAAAGCAATCAAGAGGTATGAAGATGAATGTTTATTTGTATGCAATGGACTGATGAATACCCCCATCGCAGGAAAGAGGTACCAGATTGGATTAGGACATATGACCAATAAACGAATGAGGATCATTTCCTTTTACATAGAAATGGAATAGATGAGAAAAAAAAGTTTCAAAGTATTTACAGTATGGAGAAGGGGGAATGCTCTATGAATAATAAAACGGCATCATGGAAATGCTTGAATCAAACAATAGTCAACATTCGAAGTGATTGTGTAATAGAAGGACCAAGATGTTGTGCACGTCGTTTAGCGGAGGGTAATGCCACTGCACTATCACATGTCGATCGTTTCACATGATTGTTGTGTTGCGCTGGTGATAAAGTCTTTTCAGTTGTTGTTGTAGTAGGCATGATAGGATGGGGTTGTTTCAAATGTTGGCGTTTCAATGCAGGTGACAGATCCTCTTTATCGTCATGAGTGATGGAATGATGTGTACGTTTGGTTCCACTAATTCTGATAGCATTCATGGATGAGACCAGTGGAGAAAGTGGTGATGGTGATGATGGTGATGAAGATGCATGAATGGACGATTCGGACTTGGAGGAAGAGGAGGAGGAAGAAGAGAAAGCATCTTGATCGTCTGCATGCATCAGCATTTCACAGTGTTTGACCCATTCAAGATAATAGTCTTGTGATACATGAAGCTTGTAGTCTAGAAGAAACATCATTTCACGTTCCTCTTTGTTGAGATCGGATAAAGGAATTTTGCTGTATTCTGACCATGCCTAAGTGTGAAATAATGAATAGGGTTGTACGACAATGGTAATATGACCCTATCCAATTAACTTACCTTGGAGTCATACGTCGTATCCTCTAGAAACTTGGATGCAAGCATCAATACCACTGTAAACAGACGAGTATCCTTCCATGTCCACGGTGATTTGTCAAGGGGAACCGTAACTCGTAAATGAAATAAATATAATAGCGCAAGTCGTACTGAAGCACTTGAACTGTGGGTGATGGTGATGAGTCTATTGCAAAAGAAATGCAAGTTCCAATGGTGTGTCGTTTGCTCGCATTTGTCGATAGTAGACCAAGATTCAGTGCTAGAACGCAATCCAGAAATGACGAGTACCGCCAGCTGTGCGAGTTGATGAGAGTCGTTGGACGACAGTGAGCTGGGGTGGGTCATGTTGATTCTTGGTGATCAAGTGTATATATGGGGTATGTGTAAGGTGTATGTTAAAGTAGAAAAGAAAGGAATGTATAGCTGTTTTTTCTTGTTCAGCGATGCAACCAATGTCGTACCACACAAACCCCCTTCTTTACAACTTTATTCATCTTCCGATCCTGTCAACTATACTACACTACTTCTATGACATGCTATAATATTCAATGTTTGATCGTGTTGAAAACCGTCGATGAGACACCACTCGGAATTGCTGTTGATCGTTAGTAGTACTCTTTACCATTGTGATAGTGTAATAATTGACTCCAGCATTCACGACCACTGTAAGCATAGCACCATTCCGACTGGATTTAATAAACTGGAAGATGGGCTCAAAATTGATGGATGATGACGCTGGATCTTGGGTTGTGATATTGTAATCATACAATTCAAGATTGCAGAGTCTTTCAAGTTGTGTCAACGGCATTAAATCTTGGAATTCCATATAAGGCGTGCTTGCTTTAAGGGATAGATAGGTCAACTTGGATTCAAGATGCATAGATTCTGCAAAACGTTTCAAGCCGTTCGCACTGATACAATGTGGATGGTTGCCAAGTGATAAGCGCTCTAATGTATTGCTGTATTGAGTTGCGCACAGGATCTTGTCGTCCACCTCCCCTTCAATGTTGACATGTAATAAAGAGCGTGAGTGCTGGAATAAATGCTTTATACCCCGAATGGAGCATTCCTGCCAATGGATGGTACCAATATCCAGTTGTCGTAATCGTTCAAGGGATGCTAGCGCTTCAAACACAAGATGATGGTTGACATTGGTGCTTCGCAAATAGACCACTTGTAGGGCTTGTAATGATCCGAACAATGAAGCAAGTTGAACGTCAGATAATAGTGGTAGTGATTGTTTTGCTGTATCGATATAACCATGATCCAAAGCAAGATGAATATGAGAAAGATGGGTTGAACGAGCTAGTAAAAGTAGCATCAAATAAACTACATGACTTGATCTGGCATGATCATCCTCGTTATCTCTGTTGATGACGCTGTGTCTACTCCATCGGAAGGAATCAAGCGTGCTGGCATATTTGTTGATCAATCGTTGTAATGTTTGTCGACGTGTTGTTGTATGTTGCACATCATAACAAAGCTCGCTTAAGCCATTGGTACAAGTGGCACCAGAAGAATTCATGCTTGCTGTGTTGTCCCTTTTATCCATCCATGTCTTGAATGAAAGCTTGGATAATCTCTGGCATCGTTCTTCAAGTGTATCCAATACTTGATCCATCCAATGTCTATTACGCACATACAATGAGGGATTGATGGTGAGTTGTTCAAGTTCAGGGCAATGATGTAACAATTGAGGGAGTATGCGAGTCAGTGATGGTGTCATAATGGTCAATCGCTTGATGTGCAAGGGAGATTGGATATTCAACTCTGGGTGTGGAATGGCAAGAAAGTGTTCATGGGGATTAATGGTCCTAATATCACACACGAAAGATTCAAGATTAGGACACAAGTGGAAAATTCCCATCAACCAATTAATATTGGTACTATCGAAATGGCTTGCCATTGGACATAGGCGGATATGCTTGAGAACCTTTGCATTCAGTACCATTAGATTTTGTAAAGCACGTTGACTTCCTAACTGTGCTGTGATATCTAAAATAATGCATTAGCCTTTAAGAGGAAGAAAAACACCATGATAAAAAAATAGCATTACCTATTGTCTCTACTTGATTCCAGTTGTACTTGACTATATCCTTCAAAGTATCATGCATGATGTTTTTTTCACGAATGGCAAACATTACTTGTCGTACTTGATCACCGGGTATATTGGACAAGACAATATCTTTGTTGCGTATACTTGCACCATCAAGGTCGATTGTATGCCACATGCCTGGCCATCCTGATAATAACAAATCACGTCGCCAATCTTTGCATGTAGCTGCGAGTTGAACGCGTGTAGATACAGGCACCATACTGAAGATGTGGGATACAATGTCGAAAGGAAGTGTTTTCTTTGGTGTTTGTGCCTTGACTGTTTGTTTTGCTTCCTTGGCTATTTGACGTTCAAGATTTTCCAAGGCTGTACAAAGCTCTTGGTATCTGAGATCATGATGGGTTACATTGACACATCCAATGTGATATGTTTCGAGAGCTTTCTGCAAACGGCCTTGATCCAAAAGTATTTGACCTGCCAACAGATAAGAGTTCACTTGATCGGGATAAGATTTCATTACTTGATGTATATCTTGAAGTGCATCTCCATGGTTACCGCCAAGATACCGTATAGTCGCCCTCTTCAAAGTATAAATCCCTTCACATCTATCGACTGCACGTATCATATCGTTGTATAGCTCCTCTGCTGCCGAGTAACGCGCTCCTTCTGCAGCTTCCGCTCCATACTGGTCAAGTCGTTTGAGTAGATCTAAGAGATCACCGTGGTCATGAAGTATTTCAGTGCAAATATTCGGCATGTTCCTCTTTTGAGATTCCTTTGGTAATGTCATTGCGAATGACAGTGTAGAAAGTGTGGAACAAGTCGAGCAAAGTGGCGGTCAGTGTGCCTTGAACGTTTTCCTGCGCGTATCGGATCAAATAAGCCCGCCCGTTCATTGGCTGCATAATTTCACGCCCATCGCGACTTGCTTATTATCTATCTATACTCACTCATTAATCAAGTGGTCAATTTCCTTTTATAAATAAAGAAAAGAACATGATTCTGATAATTGACTTATACTAGTTGCCATGCCATTAAGCTTTCGATGACAACAAGCGAAAATTGACAAAGATATTAATCACATATCGTAATATCGTACTGAGCGATTATATATGATATCTTTCATGTCACAGATACAAGACGCATCAATGTTATGTTGATATAAAAGCTGATACTTTATTGTGAATGATAGGGAGATTTGGTGTATAACGTACAGTTTATTTAAATGCATCAAATGACTATTGTGAATGTGCCAAGGAAAAATGATCATCTGATTCGTAGACGAAGAAGTATCCGCATGATGATATAACACAATGACTTGCATACAACATGTCATTTAAGGATAATGTATTATGCCATACATAATGAGCAACTATAATGTCGGAGGAGGAGGATCGGTTACTCAAAGAGGAATTTGGCAGAAGTGATCAGTGGCTGAGGTGGACTCTGACTGCTTTTATTTTCCAATGGAGCGGGCTATTCTATCTTGACATCTTTCCCTACTGTTTTCCCTTCGGATAGCAACCGAGCCGATATCGACATGAATATATCGTGTCCAATTGGATCAGAGATCGACTCGGTGTCTTTTTCGTTTTACGAACCGCACGAGATTCGAAAGATCTCTGTCAAGCAGATCATCAACCCAGTTTTATTTGACACGTTTGGACATCCTACCAAGGGCGGTTTATACGATCCTGCACTCGGCCCATACCAACGAACACAAATGTATGTCATTATACAAGATCGAATACACATGGACAATGGCTGATTGATATTTCTTGTTTACAGTTGTGCAACATGCTCGCAAAACAGTATCCAATGCCCTGGTCACTTTGGTCATATTGAATTACCCGTGCCAACGTACAATCCAATGTTCTTTGACAACTTGTATGCCATTATCCGTGCCAAATGTGTATACTGTAACAAGTTCCGAGTGAATCGTTATATGGTATGTTAATGGATAATGATGATGAAGAATATGTAATTGACTTGAATGCATAGATGAAAAAAATGACAGCAAAGTTGCATCTCCTCCAACATGGTCTTATTCGTGAAGCACAAGCACTTGATGAAATGCATATGGGCAATGCAAAGAAGGGCGATAATATTGATGATAACCTTGAGGATAAAATGGAGTTGGATGGTTTGGCAAAGGATCATGAGGAAGATTACTTGGATCGCATTGGTAAATATCAACATTGTCATTTGCTAATGATGAATTGAAATACTCATACATCTTTATATAGACAAATATGTGCGCGATTGTATGGCCGATACTCAAGCACGCAAGTTTGCTAGCGACAATTACAAAGTGACAGTGATCAACGACACACGAAAGCGAGTCATGGCCGAGTTTATGAAGAACTGCATTCATTCCAAGCGTTGTGGTAATTGTCAGGGTATTTCTCCTCCTATTCGTCGTGATGGTGCAGCCAAGCTCTTCCAATTGAGTTTATCCAAGAAAGATCAAACCAAGATGGCATCGATGCAAAACATTCAAGTGGATGAAGATCTCAACAGCGCTGGTCAGCGATTCTTGAATCCTTGGCAAGTTCGTAAACACATCCAGGCATTATTTGAAGAGGAACCTGAAATGACTACCTTGTTATTTGGTGCACGTAATCCCAATGTTCCCTCTCAAGTACGCAAGGCCACCTATCACATGTTCTTTATTGAAGTATTGGCTGTGGCTCCTACTCGTTTCCGTCCTCCTTCTGTCATGGGTGACAAGGTGTTTGAATCACCACAAAATGAATTATTGAGCGGCATCTTGAAAACAGCACATCAAGTGCGTGATTTATCCAGCGATCTTCAAGCTTCAAAGAACGATGCGGATAGCACCAAAGAAAAGATTGTTCGTTTACAGAATATGTTTATCGAGAGCATCATTGGATTACAACATGCTATCAATTCATTTATTGATTCAACAAAGAACCCAAATACATTTGCACAAGGAACAACACCACCTCCTGGTATTCGTCAGGCATTGGAAAAGAAGGAAGGTCTCTTCAGAAAGCACATGATGGGCAAGCGTGTCAATTATGCTGCTAGATCGGTTATTTCACCTGATCCCAATATTGAAACCAACGAAATTGGTGTACCACCTGTCTTTGCACGCAAATTGACTTATCCTGAACCAGTCACTGCTCACAATATTAAGGAGTTACGTCAAGCTGTCATCAATGGTCCTTTCAAATGGCCTGGTGCTACTCATGTGCAACATGAAGATCAATCGTTGGATGTTTTGGAAAATCTCAGCATGGAATCGCGTATTGCTCTTGCCAACTCTTTACTTGCTCCTCAAAGTTCTCAAGCTGCTCAAAGTGCCAGCAACCCTTATCCTACTCGCACACAAACCATCAACAAGAAAGTGTTCCGTCATCTTCGTAATGGTGATATGCTTTTACTTAATCGTCAACCTACGTTGCACAAACCATCCATCATGGCTCACAAAGCACGTGTTTTGCCTGGTGAAAAAACAATTCGTATGCACTACGCCAATTGTAACACATACAATGCCGATTTCGATGGTGATGAAATGAATATGCATTTCCCTCAAAACGAGATTGCACGTGCCGAAGCTGCTCTTATTGCCAACACGGACAACCAATATTTGGTGCCTACCAGTGGTAATCCTCTTCGTGGTTTGATTCAAGATCACGTTGTTTCTGGTGTATGGATGACATCCCGTAATACTTTCTTCAACCGTGAAGAATATCAACAATTGTTATATGGCTCCCTTCGTCCTGAAGATGGTAGCACTGGTAACGGTCGTGTGATTACTTTGCCTCCCACCATCTGGAAACCTGAACCCCTCTGGACTGGTAAACAAGTGGTAAGTTGAAATCAGAGTTTTATTCTTGATCATGTTATTCACATTGTATCATTTAGATTTCCACCATCTTGTTGAACTTGACTGTTGGCAAACCACAACTTAATTTGACTTCCAAGCCCAAGGTGCCTGGTCGATACTGGGGCAAGGATGCCAGTGAAGAAGGCGAAGTCCTTGTTATGGATGGCGAATTGTTGACCGGTGTTCTTGATAAGGCTCAATTTGGTGCTTCAGCTTATGGTCTTGTCCATTCCATTTATGAACTTTATGGTCCTGATGCTGCTGGCAAGATTCTCAGTATCTTTGGTCGTCTCTTTACCAAATTTGTCCAAAGCCACGGTTTCACTTGTAGAATGGATGATTTGCGTTTGACAGAAGAAGGTGACAAATGGCGTCGTGATCTTTTGGATGATGGTCAAGGTCTTGGTCTTGAAGCACATTTGGAATATTTGGGATTGACTGAAAATGCAAAGACTGCAAGCAAGGAATCACTTGAAAAAGGTAAATTATATTTACTATTTCTTTATTCATCATCTAACATTCTTTCTTCTCTATTAGAATTCAACTTGCGTATGGCTGAAGTGGCTCGTGATGATAACAAATTGGCTGGTCTTGATAATGCCATGAAATCCAAGGTCAACAAGCTCACTTCCTCTATTACTGAAAAGTGTCTTCCCAATGGTCTTGTGCGTCAATTCCCTGCCAACGACATGCAAATGATGACTGTTTCTGGTGCCAAGGGTTCCAATGTCAATGCTGCTCAAATTTCTTGTATGCTTGGTCAACAAGAATTAGAAGGTCGTCGTGTACCACTCATGGTTTCCGGTCGCTCATTGCCATCTTTCCGACCTTATGATACAAGTGCACGTGCTGGTGGTTATGTTGCTGGTCGTTTCTTGACTGGTATTCGTCCACAAGAATACTATTTCCATTGTATGGCTGGTCGTGAAGGTTTAATTGATACCGCCGTCAAAACATCTCGTTCCGGTTATTTGCAACGTTGTTTGATCAAGCATTTGGAAGGCTTGCGTGTGTTCTACGATCACACTGTACGTGATTCGGATGGCTCTATCTTACAATTCAACTATGGTGAAGATTCGCTTGATGTGATCAAGGCCAAGTATCTCAACGAGTTCAGCTTCTCTGCACACAACTTTGAAATGTTGACTCAAAAATACAATCCCAAGGCTGCATTGACATCTCTCAATACAAAGGATGGTGAAGAATATGTCAAAAAGGCACTCAAGAAGCCTGGCAAGTATGATCCTGCTTTGTCGGTCTACAGTCCATCCACTCATTTGGGTGTTGTATCTGAGAAATTCGCACTCGGCATGAAGAAATACATTGATCAAAACCCTGACAATATGCCATTCAGCAAATCTACTGAAAAGACCAAGAACAATGAGCGTTTCTCATCACTCACCAGAAACAAGTTCAGGGCTTTGATGCAATTGAAATACTTGCACAGTTTGGTGGATCCTGGTGAAGCTGTTGGTCTTTTGGCTGCACAATCTGTGGGTGAACCTTCTACACAAATGACGCTCAATACTTTCCATTTTGCTGGTTATGGTGCTGCTAACGTGACTCTTGGTATTCCTCGTCTTCGTGAAATTATCATGACAGCTGCTCGTGTCATCAAGACCCCTACCATGTTGTTACCACTCAAGCCAGAAATTTCTTCAGAAGCTGCATCCAACTTTTGCAAGAAGGCTAGCAAGCTTACTTTATCACAATTGTTGGACAATGTGGTTGTAACCGAATCCGTATTGGCTAAATCAGCAGAAACCAACTATCGCCGTGCCAAGGTATACTCGATTCGTCTCAACTTGTTCAATGAAAAGGAATATCGTCAAGAATATCGTGTCACCGCTCAGCGTGTGAAGGAAGTGCTGGCAACTACCTTCTTGAAGGGATTGCAGGATGCTATTAAACGCGATATCAAGGGTGCTCGTAAAGACCAAACTGAAGATATCTCTGCTCCATCCAAGGCACGTGATGAGAATGGTGAATCTGGAGATATGGATGATACTCAAGCTGTTGAAGCAACTTATGATTCAGATGCTGGTGATGGTGATGCTACGGATGCCCGATTAGCAGCAAAGACTCGCCAAAACGCCAGTTACGATGAACCTGATGAGGAAGATGTTGTCAATCGAACACTCGAGGATGAAGAAGCTGAGCTTGAAAAGGTTGCACAAAACGGTGTGGATGAGGAAGAACTTGAAGATGAAACCATTTCACTGAAATCCAAGAGCTGGGCCAACATTGCTGTACAAAACCATGAGTACGTCTCTCGATGGGCATTTGATGACAAGGATGGCGCTTGGTGTGAAGTTGATATGACTTTCCCTGCCGATATCAAAAAGATGCTTATGGTCAGCTTGATTGAAAAGATCAGCACACGTGTTATTGTACACGAGATTAAGGGTATCCAACGATGCTTTGAATATGTCAACCCTACTGAGAATGATACCTCGGTAAGTTACAAGCATTGAGAGATGAATGTAATAATGATAGCTAACATACAAATATATAGAAACGTCTGCAAACTGAAGGTGTCAACTTGATTGGCATGTGGAGCCACAGCGATTTGATTGATATAAACTACATTGATACCAATGACATTGCAGCTATCCTTCGTACATATGGTGTCGAAGCAGCACGCAATGCCATCATCAAGGAAATTGCAGGCGTTTTCGATGTGTACGGTATCAAGGTGGACCGACGACACTTGACGCTGATTGCCGATTACATGACCTTTGAGGGTGGTTATAAGCCATTCAACCGTATGGGTCTCACAAGTAATACATCGCCATTCCTCAAGATGAGTTACGAATCCACGTGCAAGTTCTTGACGGATGCCACTTTACATGGCGACTTTGATACGCTTGAATCACCTTCCGCACGCATCGTTTTGGGCAAGGTTGTTGAAGGAGGAACCGGATCATTCCAAGTTCTGCAACCCCTTACCACTACGGCAGCATAGATCCATCACCCAACCATTCCATAGCAAATGCATCATATGTCATATCTTTTTCTTGCACACTACTCCCCTCCCAATTGTAATTTTTGCCAAAAGTTTGTTTTATTACCATAACATGTCATTATAGAGAGCACACACATACGCTATTGTAATTATGGGTTATGGGATGTCATTATCAATGCGATTGTGATTCAATGGCATAAAAATGGTCTTGGGTCCATGTCCAGCTCGACTCATTGTAGAAAGTGTTTCCAGATAACGGATCTGCATAGCTGCAGGTGTACTTAGAATATCCGCTGCTTCACGCATGAGTTTCGCAGATTCCACTTCTGCTTCAGATGTAATAACACGTGATTCACCAAGACGCTTGGCTTGTGCTGCAGATGATAACGATTCTTGCAGCTCTTCAGAAATATCAATATCTTTCACAAGCGTAGCTTCAATCTGCACATAGAAATGAGTGTTTCAATAAACATTAGAATCATCAAACACATACTTCAACACCCCACTTTGATGCTGCTGGATTGATGGTCTTTTGGATCTCACGTGAAACAGCGTCACGGTTCTCAATCAGATCTTGGAGTGAATGCTGTCCACATACATTACGTAAAACAGTGCGAGCTCTATGTAGTGAATGTGATCATGAGTCAACAAGCTAATGTGATGCATATACAGCAACTTGAAACCTTTCAATCAATGCCATGGACACATTGGCAACACCAAATTCAGCTTCATAGGGCGCCACAACACGCCAGTACAATACAGATTGTAATTTTATCGAGCAGTTGTCTTTGGTCATGACTTCTTGCTTTGGCACATCCGTGATCTGAATAGTAACATCCACCCGTTTAAGGCTTTCAGTGACAGGATTCACCTATGTAGCATGGTTGCACAAGGGTAGGACCCTCTTTAGATGGGTGCATGAAAACCGACTGTTCCCCCACATGACCATTTTACCTGCACAAGTCCAGGATCCACAATACGATAACATTTTCCAAAACGCGACACAAGACCTACGGTGCCTTGATGTACTCGCTTGAAAGGATTCGGACAACAAACACAGCATGGAATCTACATGTTGATCGATTTTATATAGATCAATGAATCAACATGTTACATATAACGAAATGTATGCGACACATTACCGATCCCATCAGACCAAGCACATTACCGAGTGCAGTCATTAATGTGCCATAGGTTCCCTTGCAGGAGAAAATAAGTGCTCCATAATGTACATGTCGATGATCAGTTTCGTACATACATGATGGATATCATTTAGGCCATAGTTTTGCGCAAAAGTTGTCTCGACATCATGCTTTTTGATTCCAGGTGCATCATCATCACCATCTGTGTACGGTGGATGTGGAGAAAGCGCAGCTGATTCCGTATAAGTTTGCATTGGTATACTTTGCATCGATGCTCGTTTAATTATCGGATGGTTTTAAACGCACACTGGAAGCAATGAAGAAAGACGATATATGCAATAATGAGAAAAAGAAATGGTGTGTGAAGATATTAAGGCAAAGCGTGATCCTTGTCCTCACACAAACTTGCATGTTGCTCAGCGCTCATGTGTCTCTTTGTGAATATCCATCTTGGTTTCTTTGTCACAGTAGCACAAAGGCATGTAACATTGTCATGCTGCCCTTTTTTCCACGTTCATAAATTATACAGTAACTTGTTTGGATGATGATAACAGCAGACGAACTTATGGTCATATGCTTCCTATGCAGCGAGTGGATTTGTCGGTTATTGATGCTGCAGCTTCCTTGATTTCAACATTCTAATCTCTGTGTATACAAGAAATGGTCGATCATTTATTCTTATTCAATCATGATCGCCTTTTCTTGCATAGACTACGGTTCCCACGCCCATGCATATTGTATCTATATCAACAGCACCATTGTTTGGTATCAAGATCTTGGGTGGCAGTAGCACCGTGGATAAGCTGTGTCTAGATGAGGGGTGCACTCGATTATTCATGAACATGACATTTGTGTTATATTCAGTTCACGTTGCTTTATTTCATCAAAGCCAATCAATAAACTACTAGTATACTTTTATGTAATGAGAAGAACTATTCTATTCCATGATGATATGGATGGGTTGCTCTTGGTTGACAGAAAGTGAACTATCTAAGGTCGATGGAAGCGACTCAAGAACTGATAATGATGATTGGGAGGGAGCTTCAAGCTTGAATGTTGTCAGCCATCAAAGATGGGGTGTTGGAAGCTGCGTTGGAAATTGACAACCAGGCACTTTGTAGCACTGGAAACTAAAGGTGTAACATAACTGTACAATGTCAACGTGCTACTGCTTCATCCTCTCTCACTCTTTCTTTTTCAGCAAGTCATCATGGGTCTCTTGTCTGATGCCAAAGCCAATCAAACGGATCGCGATCTGGAGTACATTTACGACATGATGGTCGAATATAATGACTTTCCAAAGCCTGGAAAACCATTTGTCGACATATTTCCTATTCTGCGTGACCCCCAAGCGCTTCAAGTAGTTGTTGATCGATTTATAAATCATTTGCGTGACAAACAAGTGGATGTCATTGTCGGTCTTGAAGCACGTGGTTTTGTACTCGGCCCAGCTATAGCCATGGATCTTGGAATACCCTTTGTGCCTATACGTAAGAAGAACAAGTTGCCTGGTACATGCTTTGCAGTCAGTTATGAAAAGGAATATGGTCCTGTAAGTGAAATGGTTTTCTTCTCAAGTTCCGTAACTGACACACTATCGTCGATAGGATGTGCTCGAGATACAAAAAGGATCCATTCAACCTGGTGCAAGAGTAGTAACGATCGATGATGTCTTGGCAACAGGAGGCACTGCACAAGCTGCTGAAAAGTTAATTAGAATGATGGATGCTATACCACTAGAAACCAATGTTGTACTTGAAGGCAAGATTTTAAAGGGTGCAGATCTACTGGAAGCACCGGTATTTTCATTGTTTCAAATATAAAAAGAAGATGATGCAGAAGAAGACTATAATAGATACTTTGGGGTGTTGCATATACACTGAAAGAGGAGGGGATCTCTCTTTTTGGGACTAATACAAAGGGGAAGTGTGTTGGGGGGCTCACATGTACACAAATGAACAGGAAAGATTGCTCTTCCATCCTCCGCTTTCTAATAAAAGTGGTATAAAACGTAGGAAGTGGGAGGGGGCATGTACTTGGGTTATGAACAAAGGGAAAAAGAAAGATAAAAAGAGATTTACTGTGTAATAGAGTTGTTGTTGTTGGTGTTGCTGTTTTCGTCAGCTGTTGGCATTATGGTGGTTGTAGCAGTGGTTCCATTTGTTGTCGATGAACAAGTAGTTTCAGAAACATCAGCTTGGGTCTTTGTACTGGTAGAAGCATTGGGTTCTTGTTGAACATCGCCGCTCAAGGGTAAAAGCTTTTCTACCTCTGTTATACAAGATCGATTAATTACCTAGCGTATTTGAAAAAAAAAACCCACTTACTCTGAGTCAAATGCTTGCCATAGGTGTATTTGCGAACAGAATGCAAGTGCATACGAATCTTGGTCACCAAAAGGTTGCGTTGTTCACTGTCGTCAACGACATCCAGCATCTTTTGTAACACATAATTGGCATATTGGTCTTTCATCAATGTAAGCAAAGGATAGGATCTAGATACAAAAAAAATTAGTACATGCCATTTTATATACCCAAATCGTTGTATGATTCTTACCCATCTGGTCGTGTTTGCAGTACTTCATCAATAAGAGCTCGACGATCCTCTGTGCGACCATATGCGACACACTTTTCAACCACATTGCTTGCAAACTTGTGTTTACTCAATTGCAACACGTGACCACGAATCTTGCCGATGATCATGTCCTTATCCTCTTCCTTGCCATGTTCAAGGATATGTTGAACGACATAGTTGCCGTATTGATCTTGCACCAACTGACTTGTGCAACAATGAAGTTCTTCAAGGAGTCGCGCCTATGATACATACAATGGATGAGATGATGATCGAGTACAATTCCCCATGACAACATACCGTTTGTTCTTCAGGGCAATGTTCAAACATGCGTTGAATGACTCTGCAACCATAAGGATGGGTAGCAAGATGATACACTTGGCCATGGAAAGTATCAATGATGAATTGAATGTGTTGGGAGGGAACGCGTTCGATTGCCTTTTGCACCACATGGTTGCCATTTTGGTCCTTGACACACTTTAAGACACTACCATCCAATTCACGAATCATGGCAGCTTGTTGATCTGTCAAGACATGTTCCAAAGCCTATGTCATAATATCGATTCAATAAAGATGTCCTTCATATATATGCACATACTTTACCTTTTGCACCACACGACATCCATACATTTGCAAAGATAAGGAGAGAATGTGACCTTCCATTTGTTTGGCGAGCACCATCTTTTGAGCTTGACTGCCATGTTCGAACAATTTTTGAATGACATAGTTGCCAAAGACATCGGTCATGAGTTGCAAGCAGTTGGGTAAGATTTCATCAAAGACAAGTTGTTTTTCATCACTGTTGGCTGTCTCCAATTTTTGTTGGATGAAACGTGAACCATGTTGATCACCACTGAATTCAACCACATGTTCGACAATATCCTTAAGTTCGTACTTGCGATTCTTGTTGCTTCGAAACTCTTCAAGTAAAGGACTACGAATGATATCCACGGAAGGATCATGGACTACACGAGGACCACTCGTACCAGCACCACCACGCATACCTGCTGCTGCCGCTGCTGCTACAGCTGCAGCTGCAGCTGCAGATCCACCATAAGCACCATAAGGAGTAGTGGCTGCAGCAGCTGCCATGTTGCGTAGCATTTCTTGAGAGTGTTGTTGACGTAGCATTTGATTACGTAAAAACAAGAGTTGTTCCTGTTGCATCATGATTTGACGTTGTCGTGTTTGAAGTTGCAATAAGAGTTGTCGATCACTTTCAGTAGCTGCTGCTGGTAGATCAAACATGGGTCCACCTGCACTAGCAGGACTTGCATTACCACCCGACATGGCTGCAGCTGCCCATGCAGCATGATCATTCTCCATATTGGCTAATCCTGATAATGAGGGTGTGGATGGAAACTTGTTCAATTGTTGACGTTGTTGTTGTTGGCGTTGGCGTTGGCGTGCAGCATCCATTAATAGCTCATCGCGACTATCATCAAATCCAAGATCTCCTAGACCACCATACATGGGTGGTGATACGGCACCATGTCTTGCATCCATATCAAATGGAGAACTCACTATAGAAAATAGTGAATGAGTATCGTTCGTTTAATAAAATTACAAGTTTATCTTACCAGGAGACATGACATTGGTAGTTTGATTTGGCCAACCATCATTAAGCATAGCATCCAAGCTTTGTGGAGGTGGCTTGACACCGCCACCTGAACCACCGCCACCTTGCCGGTTCATCCATTGCATATAACGTTGTTGTTGCTGTGGTGTCATACGATTGATCTTGAGTTGTTCATTGGGTACCTTTGGATCCATGTGAGCAGATACAATAAGAAATAGAAACCCAAATGATATACTTACATGATCATTTAATCCAAGTGTACCCATACCAAAGACCAAGTTGTTATAGTCTTGAACATCCTTGCGTTGTTGTGTTGCCATGTGGCTCGTGGGCGGTGTTGAATTTGCACGAGGAGGCGGAGACGCTGTGAATTTGTAAGGCATAGGAGGGGATGTCGGCTGTTGTTGGAATTGAGGATGAGGATGATGGACACCAAAGGATGATGGATCATCATAGGCACGGAATCCACTTGTATCTTGACCATATCCAGCAACTGACATTCCGAAATCTGCATTGGCCATCATACTTGAAGTGGGTGGAAATTGGTGATTACGATAATCACTGCTACGTGTACTTGCTGAAGAGGATTGCATCATCATGGCTGTGCGTTCCACCATATCATTTCCGCTACTCGTGGTTGTATTGTATCTTGACATGAATTGATCTTGTTGTTGTTGTTGTTGTTGCTTGTTGAGAGGAGCAAAGGGTGATACAGAACGACTTGGTCCCTATAGCAACCCATTGTCAATAACGACAAAAGAACATTACCCTTTTTGGGATATTGACTTACCCCTTGATCACCTCCGTCAAACAAGTTGGGTGAGATTAAGCCAGAAGATGTTCCATGATTGTTCCAACGAGAATGATCGGGAGAAAAGGCATCGAAATAACCTGCATCTATTGGATAGATGATGAGTATGGTCAAATGAAAATGATATCGATATTTATATATATACCTGAATCCAAAGCTTTGTTTGTTTCTACATGACTTGGAGTAGATGACCAAGCTTGACGTGCAGAATCATAAAGGGGTGATGCCACATTAGCACCAGCACCAGTAACCATTGGATGATGATGATGATCCCAAGGACGACGAATACCAGCATCCGATGATGTAATAGGAGTTGTTGCAGTAGATGAAGTTAAATAAAGTAAATGCTGATCTGGAGGAGCACTGCTTGAACGATGTTCATGATCTGTTCTTGTGGGGTCAAAGAAAAAGTCGGGATCACCGGAAGAATCGCCTGTGCGGCCTCGCATCAGTGCAGCCAACTAGACCAAAAATAATCAATGACAATGTCTTTATCAGGTAATCCACCGCATTTCCTATTAACCTACCTGACCCTGTGGCTGGTTTCTTGCTTTTGGTTGTTGAATATCCAGTTGTCGAGGTGGCTGTTGTGAAGCTGCGGGAGGAGCAGCGGCGTGTCTCACCGGGTAGTCTGTCATAAATGCATTCCGCTGCATACTGCTGGTGTATCCTCCCCTGGTCCAGGATGGTAGTTACAAGTTAAATGATGATATGATGTTATTGTTGTATCAAGCTGAATAAACAAGTGTTGCCCTCTCAACGTTCTTTCTAGTCGCCAATCACGTAAAAAGATGAAAGAGATGAGCTGACAATGAACCAAGTGGGTGACTGCAATCGAGATGAAAGAAAGAATACTCACCAATGAGTGTATATGATGATATGTTCGAGGGGTTAAAATAGAATAAAAGAAAGAAAAAGAAAAAAGAGAGAGAAAGCACGTCGCGATAGAACGGTGTTTCGAGTGAGGGAGAGAGAGCAAAGAGAAAAGAGAGAGAGAGTGAATAGAGCCAAATTACAAGAGCGACCTTCTTTTGGAGGGTAAAATAAGGTTTACGTGCATCGATCTATCCCGCGTGCAGAGTGCCATTCACAGCACTTGACCCACGTTCAATTGCATAGCTGCAATACCTTCTTATCACTTCTAGACTCACTCTTTACTAGGATCGTACCTTATCCCTACTTTTGGATACATTGCACGTTCCTTTCTTTATAACATCTCGCGTGCTTACTCCGATTGTCGCGTGTCATTATCTCACTCTCACTTTCTCCTCTTTGGTAACATACATAGGGTCATTTCATATCTTGTTCATTATTGCATTAATCTACAGATTCACTAATCTACAAGACTTGATTGCATTGGCACCCGCTTCAATGGCTTCAAATAATTGTTTCAATTCAATAGCATCGTTGGTACTTTGCACTCGTTGACTCAGTTGATGAATCTTTTCAATAATAGGCTCCGTAATGGATGAATTGTACGTTTCAGATGGTGTGGATAATGACACGGGTCTTTGTTGTTCGTAATGATCCTTCTTTGTCTAATACAAGCAACATAAATTTTCATTGTTGCTATGCAACATTCCCCTCCCCTTCCCCTTACATATCCACAACTTACCACAGATTTCGAATCATCATGTTTTTCTATTTCTTGCTTGGCTTGATGCCTTTCTTCAACTGCTGGTGTTGATTGCTCTTGTTGCTTGATATTCGCACCTGCTTCCGCTGCTTGTTCTTCGGTCAAATAAGTTCGCTCACAAATAACACACACCATGCGTTTGGATAGGTCACGCATCAAAGGTATCTAATAATGGGTCAGTCATTTCTTTGTATTTCTCATCTTGATAGAACAATCGATACATACAGCGTAACATTCTGGATTTGGGCAAGTCTCATTCAATAATGTCCAACGTTGCAACATCTTTTGACCAATGAGTTGAGAAGCTCTTGAAGATTGTTCTCGTCGTTCCAGTTGAATACGTCTTGCATCATCATCATCACCTTGACGATCACCTGCAGCAGCAGCAGCAGCAGGTGGCTCTTGTACTATTACTTGTTCTTGACGTTGTTCTTGTTGTTGCGTATCTGATTGGGCATGGTGTGACGATGCTGTTTGCTTGGCTGAACCAGTGGGAAGAGTATCATGGGTAACGCAGAATCGGATCGATCCGTCCTTTGATCGCATAATGGGCACTGGACAATCAGGTACTCGACAATGCTCGTCCGTCATGACCTAGATGGATCGTGAGCAAACCATTCAATAACATAGAATATACAACTTACCCATCCTTGCAATAGAAAAGTGCTCAAGAGAGACATTGCATTGTCGCTTTGGGTCGTTGAGTTTTGAAGCATTTTGTCAAAGAAACGATTCAGCTGCTGCACCAAGCATGTCATTTGCACCCTTTATATTCAATCTCAGATGTTGCCAATGGCAAAAGCACCGATTCATTCAAATAAACAAGCTCGTTCCTTGATATTATAAACCACTCGTTTTATCAATGATATTCTCTTGGACATCAATAGTTTAGTTGTACACTTTATTTTCTATCTACAAGTACATTAAGAGCTTAGGACATTGCTTTCATAGACATTTCAAATGCAAAGAAAGTTGCAGCGTTAGCAGGGAAAGCACGAGCCATGGTGGGACCAAGACCTTGAACGAAAGCTTTGGCACCAGCTTCTCGAAGCACGGATCGGAACGCATGACGTGCCGAAGTATATCTAGTAGTCATAGTCTCTTTTAGAAACAATTGTATTAACGTAATAAACATCATACCTGGTATCATTCTGATAACGGCTCTTGATTACATCTTGAGGATAGGCTGGGATCCATGCACCAAAACCAGCGAGACCACCTGCCATCAATAATTCAACAGTGGATAATTCCTCTTTTGGATCCTTTTTCAAAGCTTGCATGATACGCTTTAATCCCTCATAGGTAACTATAACAAGTATCCGTTAGTTTGCACAAGGCCTAGAAAGATGTTATAGATATCCTTACTGAAATAGCTGACATAGCTGGGAGAATCTCTCAATAAAGTGACACCAAGACCACGGTATAATCCCTGGATACCTTGTGCACGAGCAGTGCGAATACCACAATCGAGCACACCTTTATACTACATATCATCACTGAGTATCTTGGCAGAAATATGCCTAATGCAATACTTACAGCAGGTTCCAATTTGCCTGTAGGTCCAATCACACCAGCAGGATCTTGGACTTGAAGTTTCACCTTTAACAATTCAATTGGGCAGTTGAAAAATGCCATCACAGTGCCTGCAAGACCACCTGCCATGCCAATCTCGACTATATCAAGTCCATCCTTAGTATCACAAATACATATCATATGGATCTCGTTGCTTACTCAGCGATAACTCCTTGGTTTCATCACCCCATTGAAACATGCGTCTAAAGTAGCCATTCGACATGAACACCACAGCGTTGCTATCATTCATGATAATGAGCATAAGCTAATTCATCCTGGCAGAAGAGAAATAATTACCAGAAACCAACACCTGCTAATGGAGATGTGACACCACGATAAAGACCTTTTGGCTGTTTGGAGATGAATTATGAGATGAAATCTAGTGAATTCAGGGGCAGCTGGATCAATTCAATGTGAAACTTACGCCATCTTGTTTGACAAGTGCTCGGAAGCAATCCATAGCGTTGCGATAAATAGGTGGTGATGGTTGTGTTTGCATTCGTACTTTGAGAGTGTCAAATGGATGTCCTGGATACATGATGTATGTGTGAGTGATACATCATCCAGTGTTGTATTATTATTCCATCCTACCAACGACCACTTGAGCCCAACCACCCACTGTGCCAGCAATCAAATCCTTGGCAAGTGCAGGGATGGCAAATTTTTGAACTGTCACTGGTTCAGCGTGTGATGTAGCCATGGAGAATATGAATAAAAGAGTGGAAAGAAGAGAAAAAAAAAGTATTCAACTAGTGAGTCATCAGTGAAAGAGGAAATTGTTGCAGGCACGAGTAAAAAAAAAAAAAAAAAAAAAAAACGATTCGGGATTCAAGCGGCGTTTTGATAGGTGAAGATGAATGAGCTTGGATTGACAGCATAATCGAGCATTCAAGTCCTATTCTTATTCTGTATGAGCAAACGCCAGTTGACATTAAGCTCCTTCTTCAAAAAAACAGACAATAACCCGCCCAATGCAAAACGTACCAAGCATGTGGACACACAACCCCATGCCAATGACAGCAACATAAGCTCGCCTGATCCACCACCGCCTTTATCCAATGACACTCGTTCCAATTCAGGATCACCTGCAAAGAGACCCCATGGAACCGACCCTGAAACTGCAGCCAAACGCCATGAGCGCTTTGTGGAAAAGTTTGCACAGCTGGAGCGTGAACGTGAAGAGAAACGACGACGCGTTGATACACCACAAGCATATTCACCCTTGGAACTACAAGTACTTGAACTCAAGAGGAAGCATCCCGGTGTACTGTTAGCTATTGAAGTGGGATACAAGTTTCGATTCTTTGGCGAGGATGCCAAAGTAAGGAATTCATTGTGTGGCATAGACAAAGAATTGACATGCTGATTGTTGCTAGGTTGCATCACGTGTATTACATATTGCTCATTTTGTGGATCGAAATTTTTGGGTGGCGAGTATACCAACCCATCGGTTATCTGTACATGTACGAAGGTAAAAATGAAAAAGTATCCTGTGGATTGCCTATGTCTAATGATGCATGAATAGATTGGTCCATGCTGGACACAAGGTCGGGGTTGTACGACAAACCGAGACAGCTGCTCTCAAAGCTGTTGGATCCAACAAAAGTGCCCCTTTCCAACGTGAACTCAAGCAACTTTATACCAAAGGAACATTTGTGGATGAAATGGATAGTACTGGCATTGATGAACAAGCCAAGGTTGAATCTTCTACAAACTATCTACTTTGCATCGTCGAAGAAAAACGAGGTGGTGGTGGTGTAGACGAACGTGTCAATATTGGTCTCGTGGTGAGTAATGGATGTTTATGGCCATTGGATGTATGTGTTAACTTTATTATAGGCTGTTCAACCTTCTACAGGCGATATCATGTATGATTCTTTCGAAGATGGTTATATGCGATCTGAACTGGAAACTCGCCTTTTACACATTGAGCCAAGCGAGTTATTATTACCCCACACACTCAGTAAAGCTACTGAAAAGGTGATAAGTCATATGAGTGGTCAAAGGTACATTAGTTGATCATGATGGATTGTGAGGAGAATGTGATAAAACTCATGTATATTTATGATAGGCCTACGGTTTTTGGTGATTCAGTACGCATTGAACGTATGGAGGAAAACGACAAGTTCTCTTCAGACTACAATACAGCATTCACATTTGTATCCAACTTCTATACCCAACCATCCAATCATGAGAAGAATTATGGTACGTATTGTGTCTATTCCTTGGTTTCATCAGTGACTGAGATGATCTTGATTAGAGCTACGCTTCTCAGAAATCCTGAATCTCCCTGACTCGGTCATGTAAGTCGACACATCCTATCCAAGGATTACTTTTGTACTCATTATCTTTATAGCAAAGCGTTAGCATCCATCTTGCGTTATCTGGAAGAATTTGGCTTGGAACATGCATTGCAGCTCACCAAATACTTTGTTCATTTCTCATCTCGAACTCACATGTTATTGAACGGCAACACACTGGCAAACTTGGAGATATATCGTAATTCCACTGACTTTACGGAGAAAGGATCTCTCTTTTGGATACTCAACCACACAAGAACACGATTTGGAAAGCGATTATTGCGCAAATGGGTGGGTCGACCACTTGTGGATGTACGGTGAGTAGCTCGATTATTTCAGATTGACTTTTTATTGACATGTTATTTTATCAGACAACTCAATGAACGAATCAATGCTATCGATGAATTGTTGACAACTGATAATCCAATGAAACCTACTGTGGAAGACTTGTTGAAGCATATGCCTGATCTTGAGAAGGGTCTTTCTCGTATCCATTATGGCCTGGTTAGTAATATCATCATCATCATCATCATTGATCTACAAGCCATATCTCATTTCATCTTGTATAGTCCTCTCCTGCTGAACTGTTACAAGTGCTCAATGCATTGGCCAAGATATCACATACATTCAGCAATATACAGCATACCGAAAGCTTTCAATTCGAATCTGATCTATTGAATCAACTCTTTGGATCGCTTCCTCGGATACATAACGATGTTGCCACATTTCAAGGAATGATCAATGCAAATGCTATCGATATGCCAGACTGTAAAGTTCACTTGTTTCGATCCGAAGAACGATGGCCAGAAATACCACGTCAAAAGGAGGTAGGTTGATCATTGGTTATCCCGATGCAAGTCATTGATCCAGTAAAATAGAGCATTGCTTTGGTTGAAGACGAATTGAACGAATACTTGAGGAAGGTCAAGCAAAGCACAGGCATCACAGGTCTTCAATTTGTTCATGTGGCCGGTATCGAGGTATATACTGCTCTTATAGATTTCATTGTATTTTTTATCTGACCTATCTTTTGTGTAGTATTTGCTTGAAGTCAAAAACACGCTTATCAAAAAAGTACCTGGCGAGTGGATCAAGATCAGTGGTACCAAGGCAGTTTCTCGATTTCACACCCCCTTTACAACCCAAAAGCTGAAAGAACGTGAACGTCACAAAGAGCAATTGGTTGTTGCAGCTGAAAACGCGTATCGTGAATTCCTACGGTAGGTATATTTTATTCTTACAAAGCAATTGGATGGCTGAATGATTTTATCTAGGGAGGTATCTGACAAGTATGAGACATTTCGTGATGTTGTGCTCAGTCTTGCGCAACTCGACTGCTTGCTTTCTCTTGCTACGGTTGCACGACGATCCAAATACATCAAGCCAACATTCTCTGAACATACACAGATCCAAGTGGTCAATGGGAGACATCCAATGGTAGAGCAGTTCCTATCCGACTCTTATGTTGCTAATGATATTGACTTTGATGTAAGCTTTGCATGATGTTGTGATGATCACGTATTGAGACATTGTTTTCTTTTGTAGACCGATGGTATCAACACAATGATTCTGACGGGTCCCAACATGGGAGGTAAATATTGACATGCTCAGGAATAATGGCACCATACTCATCCCTCCTTGTAGGCAAGAGCTCATATATTCGCCAAGTGGCACTGATAGCCATCATGGGGCAAATCGGCTCGTATGTTCCTGCTGATTCAGCACACTTGGGTATTCTGGATGCTGTATATACGAGGTATGTTCCTCCTCCATCATCACTATCAAGGGATATTCACTGTTTTTAGAATGGGAGCCTTTGACAACATGCTCAAGGGTGAAAGCACCTTCCTGGTTGAATTACACGAAGCATGCGATATTATGAAGCAGGCAACACCACGATCCTTGGTGATATTGGACGAGTTGGGTCGAGGCACAAGTACCCACGATGGGATGGCGATCGCCTATGCCGTGCTTGATTACTTTATTACTCATGTAAATGACGAGCATGTTGACCATGTCGACCCATTGAGATTAATCATTGAGCATCTTCTATAGGTTCGGTCCATAACGCTCTTCGTCACCCATTATCCCTTTCTGGCAGATATCTTTCCTGCAGCTGCAAATCGGCATATGAGCTTTATTGAACATGGTGGTAATTACAAAGATAGCTTCATTCACAACGAGTGCTCTTCTCATCGCTGCTTCATTTTAGATGATGTCGTGTTCCTTTACAAGCTTGTCGAAGGCACCAGCTTAAAGAGTTATGGGTAAGTGTCACATGACAGTGAAATCAAACATGCATTTTTTAACTTGGATGATACAAGGTTGAATGTTGCACGTATGGCTGGACTTCCGGATACTGCCTTGAAGGTGGCTAAAGTCAAGGCTTCGGAAATGGAGAAGGCGATTGAAGCAAAACAGAGCATCAAAGATCAACGAGCTTTACTGCGTTTCTTGTATGATCCACAATACCTCTCGAATAACGCGGATGATTTCAAAAATTGTGTAAATTCCCTTCTACCTCCAGAATAGTTATCCAACTCCCCCATTGTAGATATCCATGTCTGTCAATACATTTTTATGTATATCGCTTACTGTACATGAGTATGTTTAATAGGTTCTTCCTCAGTACTAGTCAAATATCACAATGACGACCACAACAAAGTACAATAACAATGAAACATTAAGAATGACCATGTACACAGGTCAGCTTTGATCCACAGAAATGATATCCGCCGTAATACGCGCCAAAATTTGAGCTTTTATAGTACAAACAATCAAAGTTATGGTAGAGGAAAGTAATGTATGAAATAAAATGAAGCGTAACAACATGCTTTATATGTGCATGGAAGGTGTGTGAATATGTGTGCTTACAAAGACAAGTGTTTGTTAAAGGGATGCTGTATGATCCAACTGTTGGATCTGGTACTTAAAGAATCTAGGCGCGACTGATTGTCTAACATTTTATCATCCAAACAATGACATTTGTAGCTCATCAGAGTATTTCCTCCACTCATAATCTACATATCACTTGTATCCATCAACACATTTCCATCGCAAGAGCCATGTCATTTTCAGGTTACGCTTTTAATTGATGATTATACTTAGAAACATGTGAATGACCTCAAGGTGCTTTTAAAACGTGTGGAGCTTTAAGGAGTCAAGAAAGTGCTTCCATGACCGGTTTAAGATTATATGCTATGTTGATCATTGGTGCGCATGCCAAAGTTGGCAGATCAGCCTGTGAGAGCGCCTTGATGTTCCTGAAGATTTGTTACAGTAGCTCTTAAAGCACAGTATTCTTCATGTAGGCTACAGGAAGAAGATGAACGTAAGTGATGCCATTATGCATGCTTTATGAAAGATGAATAATGAGCAATAAAACGCATCTTCAATGTAAACATATGAATGAATCATATGTTAATCAGTATTCTCCTACTCTGGGTTCGCATAATGTATTATAATCAGCGTGTTTTATTTAATATGTCATTTATGAGTGGGTGCACATGCGCAGGACTGACAATGTGGAAATTCTGGTGCTACAAAACCAACTTGTTCTTTTATCCAGAATGGTCGCTTCAGCCAACGACATTACCATCCATCGTCTCCTTATACAATGCGAGCAGCAATTAACTAATGTGAACGAGTGGTCCGATGGTGACAAGAACCAATATGCATTGGTAAAGTTATTGGATTCCATTGGGTAGCATAAGTATGTCTCATGCTTACCGTTTTATTTATTCAGTACATTCGATACTTGCAACAATCAAACAGCAGGTACAATCCGTAATAGTGCACGTGTTATCATGCTCACTTTGCAAGTGTATTATAGTCCTCGATATGCGGATCGTATTCAGAAACTTATGGATCGCTTAAAGCAACAAGATATGGTATGAGATGAGGGGGATATTCGTTGATGATTTGCATTATATTGATCTGTATGAGCAGCATGTCGATAAGGGTGTCATGGAAATGCAAACAACCAAGCAACTGGTACTGGATGGTTTGAAACGAATTCAACAACCTGATGAACCCGAATGGTTGCAACAACTAAGAGCGATGCCAGATGAGGAACCTACCAAGGTAAACTCCCACCAACATCATGTCTTAGTTTGAGAATCACTCTAACATGTGGATTGAAAGCAGCACACTGAAGGAATTCAACACGACAAGGCTCCAGGTATGCTGTTGTCAATGGGTGCATCTGTATGAAAGAAGTTAACGTACAACTAGATACGAATGAACAAGAACATCTGCGAAGACGACGACGGTAAGAATCAAGTGGTACGAGGGGATGGATGGATTAAATAAATTGATCAATATATAGATCCACTACGCGTGAACAAGAGACATCCAATATTGAGAATGTTTTACAGCATCATCGACAAATGCATGATGAACTTACGGGTGACCTAAGTCGTATGGCAGCGCAACTTAAACTCAACAGTCAATCATTTGGTGACACTTTGGCCAAGGATGACAAGGTAAAACCATAGTATATAAATGGTTTGCGTTGTATTGATCTTGGTCGCATTAGGTATTACAAGATGCTCAACAAGCTGTTGCCAACAACTTGGAGCGCTTACGCAAGGAGAGAAAGAGATTGGATGAACATTACTCTAAATCTTGGGGGACTAGTTTTATGACAATGGGTGTTGTGCTCTTTGTATGCATTGTGTTCTTTTTAGTTTTCTTTACCATTAAATTCCTCCCCAAAGCCTAATCATCAAAGATTGTTTTGCTCATCACTTGTTTAATCCCACGATTATAAAATAGATGGGGGTAGTGGTGGTGGGGGAGAGAAGGGTGATGCAAAATGAGCATGAGCGAGATATTCTTGGGGGAGAATAGAGGAAAAAGGGGGGTTGCATCGATGGATTGGATGGGAGTGTAAAGAGCAAGCAAGCGGTATATTCAGAAGTTAACAAGGAGCAAGAGAGCGAGAGAGTGTGGTGGGAGGATTATCGAGCATCTTGCACTTCATAAAAGCCCTTGAGGTATTCTTCTGCCTCCTTGTATTCGTCCTTGACTTGTGGTAAGAGTTTCTTGATCCTGTCAAGGGCATCGGCTTCTTCTAGAGACGCACCCACTTCATCCTGTCGATTACCAATATTCTGAATCTTTTCACATGTGGCCTTGACCTTCTTTAAACCAATAGCAGCGGAACTTCCTTTGAGAAAGTGTCCAAGACGAGAAAGCTCAGAGAGATCATCCTTTTCTCTAATGGATGCATAATATACCAAGTCGTTGTTATTATTTCTCCTTTCTTGATCCATATCATCGTACTTACAGTGCTGCATCCATATCCTTAAATGTTGCTTCAGCTTGTTCGAAATAGTTGAGAACAATGCTGTATGAGAACTCGTGATCTTCTTCGTCATCCATATCCAGCAATTGTTCAAATGTGCTCATATCAATAAGATCATCAGGATCCACAGTCTTTGCTTCAGTTTCTTGTTCAATTTTATCGGTTGTTGTCTTGTCTTGTGTGTCGGTTTTGGTTTCGGGCGTCTACGGCTTGGTGTTGGTGGAAACGCGTGATGACCGATAGATGGCAACAGGTGTTGCCGGGAAACCAAACCCCCACTCCAATGCTTACCTTTTCGTCCTTTAATTCCTGTTTCTCAACAGTCTGGTCTTCAGCTTTAGGACTAGTCGACATTGTGCAATTGTAAAGTCAAAGGGAGAAAGAAGAGAAAAAAATACAACGAGCAAGGAGAAAAGCTGGAACAACTGCAGAAAAAAAAAAAGCTGCGTTTAGTATACGCGGAGGCATCCACACACGCCAGTCAGAAACCGGCGTTTTAAACTCTATGCTATGACGCACTTTTGTAACATCCCACAACCATTCTTGCTCTTTTCCCTTTCTAATATCATCCGAATAATGTCAATAGTTTAACACATTTGTTATTGTACTTGGAGTATTCTATTCACAGCCATTGTAATGGTGTATATACTATCATGTGCAAGTAGCATACATATCGGATATTGGATGAAAATACATCCTCCGTCAAATAGGCTATGTCTGATCCCAAAAACATGAATAAAGAGAACCTTATCCTTCTCGACCATTCTGATTCTTTAGCTTATATTATATGATCACGACATGTATATTTAATCTCATTTGTTGTTGTCATTCACAAATATCACTATCTTTTGGATAAAAGATGATGAGATTTTCGTTAAAGAACAATCGTGATAGGATCAAAGCCATGTTGCCTACTGGGTCATTTACATAGTTTACTGTTTGGAATCACGTCACAAGTGATCAAGTGAGCACCCACACTCTTTGCCACGTTTATATACCCACGCGACCATTTCCCTTTAGTTTGTTTTAAATCACGTTTCACAGCTTCCTCTCTTACATTGCAACACATGGAGGAACATGATATAACTGGAGTGATCGACTATCACTTTTCTAAAAGTATGGATTTATATCTATAACATTAGGAGAGAATATAGATGACTTTTATAAACCCATTAGAGATAAGGCAGAATGACAATGCATTGGTAGAGCGGGCATGGATGTGATTGGATGCAACCAATTAGCTTTCGTGCCGTGGCCGATTCTTTGTGTGCCTTTTCAGTCTCCCTTGCTTCTTTATATTATCTATCTCGCTTAATCTCACTTGTCGACTTGACGTGCGCATATTCAACCTTTCAACTTTCGAGTTTCAACATTCGGTTCGAATAATCGACCTAGTAATCGGCCATGCCTTCTCCCATCGAGACGTGGTACACCGATATCCCTCCCATTACACGCATCTATATTACAGCTTCTTGCTTGACCAGTGTCGCCGTGGTAAGTTTTTATAATCTTGTCACGTTGAGTATTCTTCTGACAACTCATATCATGTAGCAACTGGGTCTCGTTCATCCTTTACAGCTATGGCTCAACTTTGATAGTATCATTAATGGATATCAAGTAAGTAATAAAGGTGGTTTGGGGGGTGGAAGAGAATCACTCCATGGATGACTTACATCGAGTAGTGGTGGCGACTTATCACCAACTTCCTTTACTTTGGTCCATTATCCATTGATTTCTTTTTCCACATGTTCTTCCTGTGAGTATCGATAAGAGTCGGGTTATCTGATAAGGTGCATGTAATGACATGGAACCTTCTTTATCTTTCTAGTGCACGGTATTCAAGGATGATGGAAGAAGGTTTCTTTCGGAATAAACCAGCAGATTATGCATGGTTATTAATATTCTCGGCAGCATCTCTCATCTTTTATTCCGTAAGTCCTATTTGACTCTTTTGTATCAACATCTTATTCAATGTCCAGCACATCTACAATTGTAGACAATATTACCATATGCATACATGCCGTTTCTTGGATCCCCATTAGCATTCACTATGGTGTATATTTGGGCAAGGAGGAATCCCTATGTACGACTCAACTTTCTCGGTTTATTATCCTTCAATGCACCTCATTTGCCATGGGTACTCTTATGCTTCTCACTTCTTCTCGGTGGTCAATTACCAATGGGAGATCTGTTGGGTATTGCAGTTGGTCATGTTTATTACTTTTTCGAGGATATTTGGCCAAGGGATCCAGCTAGTGGAGGTCGACGATGGTTGGAAACACCCAGGATCATGTAAGTAAGGATATTAGAAATGGGAGATCATCATACTCACACATGATGGGTAGTCGCTGGCTGATTGAAGGAAATCGACAAGAACCTGACAACATTGATATTGCCACAGAAGATGATACCTCGGCTCATCAAGATGAGCAACAACAACAACAACCAGTGGCAGGTCAAGCAGCCGAATAAAAGGACCAGCATCAGGGACCATAATGACCTTGTAGTCATACCGAGATGGCAGTTGTCGTCACTCACACAAGATCTGCGAAATGGATGATCTGGACGAGATGTGCTAGAAACACGTCTCACATGATTGGATCAGCACATAGACAAGCAAATCAACCCCTTATACACACAATTTATTCTTGTTATAAATCAAGGAGTTCTTTAAGATATGGATTGGAATGAACTTGGGACTTGTACTTGGTTGCTACAGTTTGAATGTTATCTTGTAATGGCTCCTCTGCGTTGGCTAGTTCTTGTGCTACATGCTGTAATAACTTTTCACCCTCCTGGAAAATAAAAAAGATATCATATCAGATGCAACGTTCACAGTATACTAGAGCAATCTTACCTCGACATCCTTCTTTGCATGTTTTTTAGCCACTTCGTCTTCTATTAAAATATATATACCGTTAGAGCACTACAATCACATAAAATATTTGTGATACTTGCCTGGTCGATCTTCAAGTTCGGATGCTTTACGCTTGGCTAGATTGACAACATTTTGCGGGAAATTCGCCATTTCAGCAACATGGATACCAAAGCTTTGATCGCAAATGCCTGTACATGGTTGTCTTAGTATACGATACTTGTGCAATTTTCGCCTCGTATTACCTTCAATCACTTTGTATAGTAACGTGATGCTGTTACCACCTGTTGGATTTTGTCGAATATCCACTGCTACATTGAGATTCTTGACATGTGATACGGTCTTTCCAAGCTCAGTCAATTCATGAAAGTGTGTTGCAAACAGTGTGAACGCCCGAATTCGAGTAGCAATGTACCTAATTCATATTAGAATCTTTGGTATAATCACGTTATCACACTTACTCTGAAATGGCCCATGCCAGACCAAAGCCATCATATGTACTTGTTCCTCGACCCAATTCATCAATGATAATGAGCGAGTTGGAAGTTGCAGTCTATGGTATCGATGGATGAGTTGGATGCAATGGGAAAGTTCATAATGATATAAAAAAGAGAAACACTTGCCTTTAGAATAGTTGCTGTTTCAAGCATTTCTGCCATGAACGTGGAGACACCTCTCAATTGACTATCACCAGCGCCAACACGTGCTAGAATGCAATCAAAGATACAAAGATGTGCCTCGCTGCACGGTACGTAACAACCAATTTGTGCCATCAATGCAATCACCCCAATCTATCATATTGACTCTTGTTAGTCGAGCCATTTCCCATTGTACCTTCTTTTATCCCCTTCTTTACCTGTCGGATATATGTTGATTTGCCACCCATGTTTGGACCTGTGATAATCTGGAATTCCGAGTTTCCTATAGGAACACATGCGGCATGAGACATATGACTCACACACAATGTCATTGTTGGGTGTTATTACCTTTTTGCATGGATACATCATTGGCAATAAACTCAACATCGTCTTGCATTTCGAGACATGGATGACGAGCATCTTGTAATACGACATCACCTATCAAGAAAATAAATAAGCATTCTAACAAGGAGCGTGCTAATCCAAATCTTACCTGATGTTTGCATTTGGGGTCGGATATAAGGTACCGGAGCCATGATGGATACATGGGCAAAGCTATGGCAAGTCAGTATCCAGAATATAAAATATGAGCATAGTATTCTTACCTAAGAAGCACATCCATATGGGCCAAGACACCACCCAACAGCTCGAATGTGGTATGATATTGTGCTATGGAGAGTGTGAATGAATAGAACGCTGATCGACATGCTCTATGACTTACCAACACTTTCAATCACTCGTTTAACCAAACCAGATTGGCATCGATCGTATGCTGAAGAAGCATCGCTCCATTGTGTATTAAGATTCTGCAGGGCATTGGTGGTGAAATAAGTTCCTGATTTTTGTGTGCTGAGCTCCATATAACGACTCTTGTTTCTCAGTTTGGATGCATCCGTCCTGCTCACACGTAGGCAGTAGCCGTATGTGCTGTGTTTCTCAAGCTTGAGCTTTTTCTCAATGTCGAGTCCTAGTTCATGACCCACTTCCATATGAACATTATCCATGCTGTCACGCACATGGTCCATTTCTTTTCGAAGCTCTATAAAACAATTTGGGTGTCAATCAATGCATCGGCAGCATAGAAATATGAAAAGAATTACTTTGTAGTTGAGGATCATACGCTGGGTTGATACGGAATTCGTGATTGTCGACTGCGTCCAAATCAATGGCGTCTTCAATCAATTGTCCAAGGTCGGTCAAATTCTCAGCATATTTCTAATGTTGTATCGGTGGTGAATAAAAGCATCATCAACATCAACACTACTTTACGTACCCTGATGTTGGATGTATAAGTTTCGTAAAGTAAACTCGCTTGCACCTCGTTTTCAGGCTTGTTCGATTCCAGGCATAAGATGATAGCAGGTAGACGAAGAATAACTTGATGGATTCGGACCACATCCTTTTATAAAAGAAGATGAGACATGATAAGGATGATACAAAACAGAGATACAACGTACCTGCAATGTAGCAATGCCTCGTTGAAAACGTTTGGATAATCGATGCAAGTCGGGAATGTATTTGAGATGATCATTATGAAGGGATTGTCGTAGCTCGGTGCCATCATAGAATATCTCCACAAGGTCGTGTCGCTTTCCTATACTTGATGTTATTTATTTGACGTACAGTATCCATATCTGATTTACCTATTTCTTCAAGACTGAGAAGTGGTTGTTTGAGCCATTGCATAAGTAAACGGCTTCCTTGTGCTGTTTTACACTTGTTGAGTAAGCCATAAAGGCTCATTGTCTTGTTGGATCCTTCTCTAGGGCTTGGCATAAGGTTGAGAGCTGTAAGAGCTGATGCATCGAGTCGCATGTACTGAGAGAGATCATGATGTTGTAGTTGATATTGTTTAAAGTTGGTTTCATCTGACAGGAGCTAAAGATTGGTTTCGTAAATATTCATTCTCTAGATATGATCCCATCCATGTCATTCTTACAGAGAGATATCGGATAAGACATGCACAAGCTGACATTGCGGTCTTCATGTCGAATTCAGCTATACAAAAGAAATGTGAGCCTGTGCCAAGCCATCATGCATTATTTTGTGACATACGACGTGCAGCAATAGAAATGTCGCCTCGTAGTAGTCGATTCAAATCTTGCTCAATATCCTTGGTATTGAAATCAGCTATGGAAAAGTAAACGTTCAATTTTATCATGCATATCACTGCAGAGAAATGATCCTAAGTTACCTCTCTTCCGCTCAGTTACTACTACACCACATCGTTCAAGAACGCTTGTTGCCTTTGTTACATCGTAATCTTTCCTTGCAGGATTTTCAACCATGATACACTCCTTGACACCAAGTTGGATTACAAGGGACTATTGAAAGAAACGAATTAGTATGATCGATAATGATATATGCATACATGTCATCTTACTTCAAAGTTGGAATAAATCTCGTTATCAACAAACTGGGATATACCAATCTCCTTGCTACTGGCATCTGCAAATGATACGCCTACAGTCTACATTTTCATTATGATTATGATTGCTTCTTTTGAAGTACGCCATCATTACCTTGTTATCTCCACTTGCAGCTATCCAAGCTGCCATCACCACTGGTGAGACCGTCATATTGGTATCCACAAATAAAAAGTCTTCAACATCTTGCAAGTTTCCAGGTGATGCTTTGCGATCCAACTCCCATTGTCCTCCTCTTTTGGGTATCCAAACTTCAATACGTTGTTGCTTATTGAGCAACGCATCCCGCAAGAATCCCTCGGCAGCATTGCTTGACAGTGTCTTTGTTGGGAGTCCATCTATCCCAAAGGATATGGTTTTAATCCATGAATAAGCTTGGGTAGCTCTTGAAACTTACCACCCCAATACTTGACTACAGTGCGTGTCTTGAAAACGTGCTCGGCAACATACTGGGCACTATCACCGTGTACAGTGTAATACTTTCGTTGATTGGCTTCACGTTCGAAAAGACGAATGGTCCCCTCGCCAGGCTATTAAATACCATGGCATTAATGTCGTTCATTGGCTCATGTTGTAAAGCTGTCATTAGGCAGCATAAGACCGTACCTCGCCGAGATTTCGGAAGAATGACACAAAGTTTTGTTGTTCCGGTTTGGCTATGAGTGAATGAGCAAGGGGATATCCATGTTGAAATGCCTTGATTCTTTCGTACCAAGTTCCTCGATAGGAGAAGCATCAGTCATACTTGCAAGTGGAGTATCTAGTTGGTTGCAGAAAAAGTAGAACGCGTTTTATATACAGCGCGCCATCTACGCGCCGCCGCTCTTTAAAGTCCACTCTCAAAATGACAGCTACTAAGTCACCAATGAAACCATTCAATATAACTTTTTTTTCTTATATATATATATACAATGAGGAGAAGGGTGTGAAATGCATAATGTGTACAGGATGGATGATGACAAATGGGCGAAAAAGGAGGGGAAATAAAAAGTGAGTTGACTATCCTACTAGTTTGCAGGACTTGTTCCAAGATAGCTCCAGAAGCCACGTGATGAAACCCTCATCATATCGTGTATGCTCACGATATTCCTCAACATTTCACGCAAACTCCAGTAGCCTATCCTTTTCAATCTCTTGTTGTGTGCTTGCTGATCCATGGTCAAATCCACAAATCCTTTACCAAGTTGCTCGCTGACATGATCAATAAGAGTCGAATCATAGCCTGTCCACGACCCATCAAAGTTGCTAAGATCAAGCACCACACGACATTTGATAGGAACAATTGTCTTGTTACGATTAATATAAGCAACCACTGGACGCACCATGGCATTGTTGATGTAGCTTAGATCAGGTGTTGTCAATGGAACAGAAGCTTTGGTATCCTTGAAACGAAAGTCGATATCCATCACAAACTTTTTGGGTTCTTCTTTCTTGAGTTGTTGTTGTTCTTGCTTGTTAGAATTGCCTCCACCCACCACTAAAAGATCATCACTGTTGCCTGCTCCAAGCATGACAGGTTGGGGTAGTTCAATGCTGTCCGTGAGTTCATAGACAAGTTTACGTAAAAGCTCAGTGGAATCCGCTTCAGATGCTTCTTGAGGAATATAAATATCAGCGCAAGTATCAACGATGCCAGATGTTATCCAACCAGGGGGTCCTTCCAAACCACGGTTGATATGATCAATGTTGACACCATCAATGCGTATACGAGACTAGAATCCAATGTTAACACACATGGTATTTTCATCATTCAACTTGTAAACTTACTTTGCGTTTATAACCTTGTTTTCGCATACCCTGATCCGTTAATACACCAAATTGAGCTGTTTCACCACCAACAACGACACCATTTGGATCTGGTTTAGCAAATGGATAATAATGGTATATATCATGACTTCGAAAGCCGACTTTCTTGGAATCGATGTGACCTGATTGCTCCAGAATACTCTTTTCTAGTTGAGGTGTATGGACGCTGAAAAGACACTTGTCAAATGCACCCACGATGGAAGTTGCACAGAGGATATCATAAAAGAACCTTGGTGCCATATTAGATCATACGTCATTTGCTATCCACACCCAGTGCTTACCATTGTTTTCGAAACTGATCTAATTGTGCTTGGAATATAGAGATCGGATAAGGTCGAAAGCCATTGGGTTGATAAACCGTGATAAGAAGATCTTCTAATGTGAATTTGGCTAATTCGAAATCACCAGGTGTGTACTTGTGTCGTGCAGCAACTGGATCGTATTCACCGGTCCAACGTACATGGCGTCGATCCACAACGCCACGAACACCTTTGACATCGGCACTTTGAACCAATCCTTTGCCATCCATCCATCGTAATAAACTCAAAGACACCTCGACACGTTCAAAGGTCAAATCGAACCACATGTACGTGCGCAAGACATCATTGTCTTTTTCATCATCATCGAAATGAATCCCCATTAAAGGATCATCAGCATCATTGCCATTGTTGTAGATCACTGCTTGATCGTCTTGTGTTTGTTGTATCATGGCAGCATGTTGTTGAAACTTTTCACGTTCGGAACGTGGCATCCGATAAATGTGCACGTGATTAAATCGAATCTTGCCATCCTTCCAATTGGGCATAATAGCTGATTCGAATACCACGGTAGCTCCTGTAGCCGATGTAAGATATTGTCCTATACGATAGGCCACCCATTCTAGAATAATAGAAAGGTTATAAAACGGATATCACATGACCCATATATGTCATTACCTTGAAATTGACGCGAGTTGCTACCCAACCAGAGCACCAAACTGAAAAAGCTCGTTGTGCCCACCAATAACCAAAGACTTTGGCCAAGAAAGAGCCATGAAAACATGGCAGTGATATCATTGAGTGTCCATGGACGCATTTGTCGCATAAGAGGATACTTGATTCGAATCTTGCATCGTTCCAAGAATCCACGTGCTTCTGCTAATAACTCGTCTTTGGTGGGTCGGTTATTGACTGCTGTTTTATGGACTTGACGAAGTTGTATGCAAACAGTATCAGGGTTGTATGCAAAGAATCCACCGGGAGCAAGCGATTTGTAAAGGAAACGACGTCGAACATGTATCGATTGGGTAAAAAGAGGACGAGCACGTTGGAAGAAACGACCTGCTTTAAGTGCATTCATTCTTTGTGTCGTTGGGCGCGTTTTGCTCTCCCCGGTTTGGTCTTTGGCGACAGTTGAATGTCTATGTTGTTGTTGTTTTCTTTGTAGTGAAACGAACACACACACAACCATGGTGGCTCAGCCTGGCCCTTTAGTCCACCGTGCATTCGGCAAATAGCTTATCCCGGTTAACATGTGATTCTAACAAACAAAGATGCCCTTCTCTTTAAACAAATCCACTGTACTAAACAACTCGGTTTATTTCATTTGATATGGAGCATAATAAAGGGATATGATCATAAATGAGAATTACTGCGTTTCGATCCAGAATGTTACATAATATATCATTCAACATATACACCACCTGATTTGATTTAGCCATGCAAACATTTATTATTTCATTATCTATGCTTCGTTATAATTGATCTCTTTGTCTATCATATGCATCACAATGATTATATTTTTTGTGTTGAAAAGTGTTTATTATTATAGTACAATCAAAGCATAAAAGAAATGAATACAATTGACACCAATTAGCTTCCTCAACTGCTGCTGTTGCGTTGTTGCCTTGCCAGACTTTCTTGTTGTGCACTTGGGAATTGATTAAAAGCAGTGTGTGCCTCTGCGGCCAATCGAGAACTCCAAGGTGTGGCGAGTGTCATGTAACCGTGTCCCATTTTTGCATTTGAAATCTTCGTGCTCCACCTAAGATCGCCATATTGTGCATCCAAGCAATAAATCATTTTACCACATCCGACGTATACGTTTTGTTGTCGATGGTATTCTGTGGATGGATCGACAAGCGCTGTTGGGATTTTATAACCTCCTTTGGGACATTTGAATCGCCATAATTCTAAAAGGATATGAATATCAACGTGATGGAATCAAGTATTGTTGTCATAGTTACCTTCACCAGAATCTGCATCAAGGCCCATACATTTGCCGTTGGTACATGCTACGATCACCGGTTTACCAGAGTTTATTCTTGTTTCCTCTTGATAGGCAGGAAGAGCATCTTGATCGCTTTGTTCGTCCTGCTGAGGTGCCAAAATTCGACTGGGCGTACTGATCGTCCCCACTTCTTCATATCCACATCCCTATTCATTTTCTCTATAAGCTCTTTATCCTTTCTTCCCACTGATCATATGATCCTCACCTTCATTTTGTTGATCCAGAGCTGTTTTCCTGTGTACAGATCCAAGCAGGTTGTTTTGCCGTTACCGGCAGCTATCACGCGATCATAGTCTGTGATGAAAAGAGAAACGACACCACCTGCAGCACCGAATTCAGCTCGCCATAACCTGCTGCCATTGCGCTTGTGAATTGCATACACCTTGCCATAAGTAGCACACACCAAAATGTCATTGCGCTGGAATGAGGGAGTTTCAGTAATCTCAACAGACTCGCTGTCAGAATCGGAAAAGCCAGCTTCTTTTTTCTTTGAAAACATGTTTTGTGTATTGTTGTGAGGGGAAAACGCTTATCGCAAAGTGCCCTTTATATAAATGTTATGTTGGATCTGCATGCTCAGCCCGAAACGGCACTGCTCAGCAGATAAGCTGTGTCACATTGTCCTTGAGATCATGGTTCATATTGAATGATGTTTCCAGTTACACAAGCGTGGCTTTTTCATATTCCTATATTGTCATAGCACTTGAATGATATAGTTAACTATTGATGTGTTTGTGATATTTATGGAGCAATCAGGGATGGGTTCTACTGGCGATAGGGGCAAGCAATAGAACATTTGGGTCAAGATCACCCCTTCTTCTGGTGAACCATAGTGACGAAAAGATTGATTATGATATTGATTGATCTAATAAAGAATGGCCATTGTATTCGCTCAACAATGTCGTATGACGTATTGTGGTTACACCACTATCCCTTACAACAATGCTCGCCACAAGTACATAGTATTCCCTATCCCCAAATCAAAGAAAAGCTGTTATTGAAAGATTATGACGATGAAGATTGAATGATTGCATACAGTGCAAAGTGATCTGAGCTCTCTAGTATAATAACCAATATGGCTGATAGTAATGATGTGAGCTATATATAATGCTGTTCACCAGCTGCGTGTTGACGAATTGGTATACATGATAGCTACGAATCAAAAAGCAGAAAGAATAAAATAGATATATAGAGCGAGAGTAGAATTACTATTTGGAATACTACCAATAAAGCTTTAACATCTGTCGATGCTGCTTTATTTTGGAACGGATATTGTCAAGCAAGTGTTCGAATAGTATATGCACTGTATTGGGAATACAAAAGGATTGTTGATGTGAGTGGATATCCTCGTATTTTTTAACTTCTTGTCAACCATCTAACAGCATGGAGGGAGAAGAAAGATCGATGTTGAATGGACGTAGTTCACAAAGGCAGCAAATCCAAAAGAGAAAAGTGACATGAAAGTGGATGTTGAGATTTTTGAGTAGAGTTCTATCAAATCCAATGGATCACATACATAAAACGGTTTCGGCCAATCGCCTTGGTTGTATGTAGAACAAGCCTAGCGTATCATCGTCATTCAGTAGCTGTTCTCGGCTGAATATTTGAACTTTGTGTTGCTGTGGCAGCTGATCAACTATAATGTCTTTAAATTTGGGGTATTGCTGCTGATTTTAACTATTAATTGCTGCTTTTTCACCATGTGAGCCTATCACTTACATGATAAATTGCTTGAGATCTTTGATGTTCGTTGTCAGCCCAGCAAAGTCAAGGACAACCAGCGAAACTTTTGGAGTGACGACAAGGAAAGAGATCATATCTATTGAAATATCACATTCATCCATACAAAAAGAAAGGGAACATCGCATTCAATCCATTAATAGTTAAACAAATTTATTTTTATTTTTGAATGGTACCAGCAAAGGACAGTGAGCTTTTGTCCTCAAATATGGTATTGCATCTTGATACTGTTGCATGGATTTCTGACGCGGTAAGTTTTCGCATTTGTAGGCGTCATTGTGTGGATCTTTGTCCAGAAAAACTTCGTTCAAGAAATTCTTCCGTCAGGAAAATCAACGCTGAGAGCAGCGAATAAACGACCGTCATCACGCAAAAGATTTACTTCCGGTGGAAGTTCTGACGCACCAAACAATGCAGAGGCCAAGTCAGGAAGGGCAGCTGGATCATGTGAAGATCCAGTCTTGTTGCAATATTTCTGAATCTTGAAGCAGTGCGGTTGAACGCATTGTCAATTTGTTGTTGTTGCATTGGCTGCAGGTGGTTCGTCATAGCAAGTCGTTGTTTTCTTTGATATCGCGGTCATTCCACCTGCAGCTCACGCTCGTGATTCCTGGCACGTCGTTGTTGCCGCTATATTTCCGAAATATCTGTTATTATCAAAGATCACATACTAGTACAGCACTGAGACTTACATTGATGCTATCACGGCGTCTTTGTTCAATTGGGCGTTGTCGACGAGATCGCGTGTGTTGTCAAAGATAATATGACGGGCTTGTAATAAGAAGGGTCTGCATGATACATTAATAATGTCCCTTGTTTATACCATCATACAATATCGTTGTACAATGGTTATCCATGCATACATAATCATATATATATAATGATAATGGGAGTAGGATAACAACGACAAGCTACAAATGAGCACAATCAATCCACAGATCAGCTTTCATTCACAAGAATAATATAAACCATGATACACACCAAAACTTGAGCAAGCAACCGAGGAATTATAATAGAGGGAAAAGATGTGTGGGAGTAAGATGTTGCGCGACAACATATCCTTTTATATGTATACTGTGGGCGTGAGAGTATCGTTGCTCACAAAGATAAGGGGGATGTTGCATGACTTGATTAATTGGTTGGTCTAGGTGTGATTGATTGTCCGTGCATAAACCAATAATGGCATAACCATGATAAAGTAGATGATATATCCATCATCGAACAACGATATTTATTTGCTAGCACAGTCTTTTCTATATCTATCTATCACTTGCTGCTATCATAAGCACAATTCGATTAGAAAGAGACATGTCATTGTTGTCAGGGTGTGACAAGTTTGCATAAGGTACCACCACTCCACGCCCCGTGGGGATAGAACGGCTCCCTTGATAGTGCCGACAATACTAGCAGAAAGTTGAATTCAATGCATGGCTACAATCATCCACAGTTGACAGGTTGCACCAATAGATGATGAAAGGGTTGTTTGGCTTTATATGATGAACAAGTGATTCACAACAACAACAACAACAACAATGAATTCATGTATTCTTCCATCTTTGGTGCGTGCTGGTGACATACTTTGGTTGTACAAGTTGGTGGAGCTGCATATAAAATAATTGAAGCAGCGCAAACCCAATTAGTGTCACTTTGGTCCATAGTAAAATAGCTTATTTGAGAGAGAAGTATAACACCATAATAAAGTATCAAGTTATTGTTTAGTTATATTGGGAGGTTATTGCTTATTATCTACATTCTATGGAGCTGCTATAACAAGCGGGGTGGCAACGAATGACATGTGCATAAAATGAAGGCGGCAGGAACGAAAAAAGAATGCCCTTCTTCCTCTTTCTCCACTCATGTTTCACAAAGGTAAGATCAACTCCATTTACAAGCTACAATTGCACTCACTGTTGTTAATACCTTCAATGCACAGC